>RJWM01012678.1:0-55801 GCA_004363535.1 Dasyprocta punctata
TACAGTCTGATGAGGTCAGTAAGTACAGAGGCCTAACGACACTTGTAAGAAAAAACATCTGTCGATGTCAAAAGGTCAGCAGGAAGTGAGTGGGGCGTACACAGCTCTGACTGGCTGGCTGGATACTCCTAGAAAGAGACACACATGGCTTAACTTAGCCCTAGGGGAACAACAAAAACCCCTTTCAATTGTACTGGCCTCAAAGTCTTAGACCCTGACTGGCAATCAGTCCTTTGTTTGCTCACTGAGGCCACAGAGGCTGAACCATTCAGAGCTGGCCGCCTTTTGGAAATGGCGGTTCTTGGTGTGCCACCTCCCCCACCATAGAATCCCTAGCTTGGCTTTGTCCTAGGAACACACTGGGTCACTTGACGAGCAAATGTTTCAATAAATCTATCATCACAAAAACCAAAACAAGAGAATTCTTTGGAAAAACAGGAAGTACTGGTACACAGCATTACTTAAAATAGGGCTTGTTCCATTTACTCACAAAACTGTAGCCTCCAAAGCCTCTGAGCCAACTTACCTTTTAATGTTCCTTCAAGAATGCAGCAGTTCCCAAGAGTTAAGGGGACCTGGTCTTTGTTAGGCTCTGAGGCAGGTCACAGGTCCCAGCCCTGGCTGGCCCCATTTCTTGTCCTCAGGCCCCAAGGAGGCCTCACTTCCTCATGGGAAGCCAGGACCAGCCCCGCTACAGGAATCGGGCCTGGTGCTTTCCATAAACTGGAGCTCTTTCAGGTTTCTCTTGGCAATCGTTTACAACCTGTGGCCTTCTGGAATCTGTGTTCTGTTTGTTCTCTATGGAGAGCTACAGTTTTACAGAAGCCCTGACTGTTAGGAAGAAACTCACTGGGGTCCTCTGAACTTAATCACTGTGTGGCAGGCAGATGGGGGTGCCTGGTTTCATCTGCATCTGTAAGACCAGGCTGGAAAAAAAAGTCAAAAAGAGTTTCCATTCTTTCCAAAGTTGCCCACTTCAAAAGTACAAGCACAAGGAAAGCTCTCAAGACACAATAAAATTATTCCACTCATAGACTGCACACACAGAACTGTGTACAAGTAGCTCTTGTGTGCTGTCTCTTAAACTGGCTCCTGCCTGCTATGTCCAACTATCCCTGCCTTTCTCGTTGATCTGTTGTCTTTTTATTTAAAAAAAAAACAAAAACAAAAACAAAAAAAAAAAAAACTAACCACCAAGGATCTTGAGGACAATGATACCGCATCTGTGTGTATCAGGACTATACCTCTACTGTAACACGAAACCAGAGATTAGAGAACCAAGACTCCCAAACAATACACACAGCAACTCCACCACCTCAGTCAGCTTCCTGAGGTCAGGTGGATTCTGATGATATTCACTAGGAGGACAGAGGGATTTGGTTCATCAGATGTACCACAAGCACATAACCTGCACTGTCTGGGACACTGCATGAAGTAACTTCACTCCAATATAAGTGGCTAACCCGGGAGTAAGAAAGCCCACATGTAAAGAAAACAAGCAATGCTGGTTGTTTCAGGAACTCTGTGTGTTCTGTTGGTTTGGAGAGAAAATAAGGTGCATAAAGGTACACAATGAGTAAGATATATCACTTCATTTCAGAAATGTGAATTTAAAATCCACTTTTGGGAATGTGGAACATTGTACTGAGAATAAAGGGAGAGGAGAAAATTACAGGATGTATCACTATAAGAAGTAACATTTTAGATGAAATTTAGCTTGGATCTAAGTCTAAGACTTGCCATCATCTTACTATCCTGATTTTCACAGCTGTTCTGGACTCATGAGAAAAGGGTTAGTCTGCTGCCCCCACTGACCGTCCACAATAAGATTTAACCTTGACCTCTGAGCAATGTTCTAAGGGCACCATAGCTGAAGCAGTGGGCAGCTCCCAGTGTGTAGCAGGCACCCTGACCTGATTTGCTGATCTTTTGGGGAAGACACACACCTTCTTGTCAGGATCTCTCAAATTACCCAGGACTCTGGTACATCTCTAAACGCGTCCCACGGCCCCACGCCAAGTTCATCTTTCTTATGGGCTCCAGCCTACCCCAAAGAACTAAAGTTATCATATGGTGGATGGATATGAACTATTTACCCAAGTCATTCTTTTTCAGAGTGAACAATACAGAAAATCTGAACATATGTGACCACGCAGCTGATCCACACAAGCATTCCCCACAGTCATTTATTTTAAGGCATCATGTGCTATTTTTACAAACCACAGAAACACTGCCAAGGGAATCCACAGAGGAAAACAAAGAAGCTGTAGCTGCTGAGGCTACTCTGGCTTTACATTTTCACAGAACAAACTATCATGGCGCACTATCAGCTACCTGGTCTCGGAGACAAATGTCATAAATGAAGTCATCTGATGTTGTTTGAGATCAAATGCCGTTTTTCTTTTCTTAAAGGAAAGCCTGTAAGTGGGTTTCAAATGAAAACACAATGATTCTTACCACTATTGGCCATAATATCCCATCTGCAACACTGGTGCACAGGTGACAGATGTGGAAATTCTGTGACAGGCAGGATACTTGGGCCTTGGCAGAGCAAGCTCTACAGCTTCAACCTCTGCCTTGCAGGTCTATGCAGGGCAGGCATGAGGCGAGGAGCTGTGGGCTCTGTGGGGGCACACTTGACCAAAAGCAGAGAGGAATCTGAAGCAGAGACCTCAGAAGGAGAAAGATATTCTGCAAAGGCACAGAAATGCTGATCCCTGCATAGGAATCAAACTGGTCCTCAATCTAGATGACCCAAAGAGTAGTCCAGGACCGTGGCCCACGGCTGGAGACCCTCCTGACCTATAGGGGAAGAGTGCTAACTGAACCCGGGAAGGAACAGGAATACGCCTGAGATACCTGCACACGATTTTCCTGTCCTAGAGTGTTGTGCTTGGCCTGAAGGTATGCCCAGAGACATTTTGCAGACAATCTATTAAATCCTGGTTCCTTGTGGCCCTTGTAATGCTGACCTCTCACAGCATTCCTGCAGAGGCAAACAGCCCTGGTATGTGCCATTTATTTGCACTCAAAACATCCTTCCTGGGCCCATCCCAACAAGCTGAGCATACTATTTTCAACTAAGGCCCTGGCATTGTCTAGGAATGTTTTCAGGGCTAAGCAAATTGCTAAAGCAAACATGGTATTTCCCTCTGCTAGGACAGCCAAGCACAGCTAGCAGAGGCTCCCAGACAAGACTTGCAGGCAAACTGCCCCCTCTGGTGGAACCGCTGGCAACAGACACTCTGGCTCCAAGGAAGCTTCAACTTGGCACCAAGGTATATATATATAGGACCCAAACGTGCTTTCAGGGTGGTTCCTTCAGCAGCTACTCCCCACCCCCAGCGGCATGCAGATACAGCCCATTCGGGGGCTTTCAGTGTTCTTCACACTGTTCTCAGCAGCTTGCTGTGTTTTCATTCATTCTTCCCACCAGTGTAAGGAAACAGGTGCGTTACTATCCTCCTCCAAATGGCAAAACTGAGGCCCAGAGCAGCAAACACCTTGTTCAAGGAGATGCTACTGAGGGTAGAAATGGCCCTGAGGCCAGGCAGTCTAGCTATATGCACGTTCCTGGGCCTAGACAACATCTGAACCAACATGTATTTTATTTTGTATTTTAAAAGCCAAAATGAGAGAGCATCAATATGAAGCCTGAGCAGTTCCCACTAGGGATGGGGGGCAAAACCAAGTGAACTTGCAATAGTTCCTGTAGAGGAAAATGGGTGATCGGGGACAGCTGAGACCCAGAAACCACACTCCTTTGGTTTCGGGGACAACTAGAAAGAAAGGTGCCCTGAACTTGCAGAGAGGGAGTGCACTTTTTTTTTCCTGTTGTACAGGGGATTGAATTCATAACTTCGCGCATACCAGGCAGGTGCTTAAGCCACTGAACCAAACTCCTGGCCCTAGTTTTTTGAGACAGGGTCACACCATGTAGTTCAGGCCTGCCTTGAACTCACAATGCTCCACCTACCTCAGTCTCCTGAGTGCTGGGATTAAAGGTGTGCGCCACCATGCCCGGCTTTTTTGTTTGCTTTTATTTTTGTTTTTGGGGACTGCACTTTTGTGCCTACAAGACTCACCATGTTAGACTGGCTTTTAAATGTGATAATGCTATCACTGCTCTACATCAAATAAAAAGAGCCTTACCTTTTAGGAATATACACTAAAATATTTGCCACTGTAATAAAATGATGGTTAGGATTTACTTCAAAATAATCTGGCAGGGAGAATGCAAGAGAATGCATGACATGAGGTTGGCCACCTGTTAACTGCTGAAGCTGGCACACTGGTACACTGCTTCTGTATGCTTGAAACGTGCCACCTTAAGTTACTCTTTACACCTGTGTATGTATCTAATGGGGGTATATCCACTTCATAGAGGATTGCAGGCAGCAGACACACTCTCAGTGCAGCGTGGGGAGCTTCACGTGAACTGTCCACTGCTTTGTGGTTGTCAGCATTGATTTAGAACGAAAACTAAGCCTACTTACTGCACACTCGTTTTTCTGATGCACCTAAGGAAGCCATGTGAACAGATCACAGTGTTCAGATCATCTTTCTGGCCTCCAGGCAGCAGGCCAGGCCTCTATACAAAGGGAGAGGAGGACACCCACTCCTCACCAGTGACACCCTAGGAAGCAGTACCACAGCATCTGCAGCCTCCAGTTCTGCCTTGATCCAGACCACAGCACCACCATGTACCGTGCTGCCTGGTGATTGTTGGCTGAGCCAAGAACAATGAGCAAACTATCACATCACCCTCTTTACAAAGTGATCTGGAAAATCTAATTATGCGTTACTCAGGGCACATCTTGATTTCTGATGAGAATGAGTGTGGGCAAACTGCTGTGGTGGGTAAAAACATCACATGTAAGAAATTCAGATTTTTTTTTATTTACAAGGCACATGTGTGTTTTGCACATGCATCACGAAGCCCATCATACCCCAACGAGGAATGAACATTTGCTTACAGCCTGGGCTCTGCTCACGTGAGGAATCAGCCAAAGACAGTGAGGCCACCTCGAGGAACCCCAAACACGGCTATCTGTTCGACATGCCTTAAACACAATCCTTTCTTGCTGCAGCAAAACTGTTAAATTCCTCTCAACATACACAAAACTGAGGTAAATTTCTCGTCCTTTGGCTCCCCTCCAGTAGTAAAAATTAATTGCCACATAAAATTGCTGATTCCTACCAAATGAAGCTATACAATTTATCAACTCTCCAATGGTGCAAACTCAATAGTGGTTTAACTACATCACCTGAATTATTGCTGTGTTTTCTGCCAGCGACAGCTTTACGGGGAATGTAAGTTTTGCAAATTCATTCACATAGGACAAACTTCCAAAGTAAACAAAGGCGTTAGGTGGAGGCAGCTCCCCCGTGGCCTTGTCACAGCGATTCTCAAAGCTGGTATGAGGAGGCTGAAGTCCCCTCTGTGCCTCCTCTGACAAAGCTCCCGTGAGGTGAGAACCATTGTCCCTCACCGGCTGCTTGTCATGCTGCAGCAGCACCCTACACAGGGGTGCCCCCCTCAGATGATCCAATGCCTGTGCACCCTAAGTTTAAAGTCCATCATCAATTAATCATCCAATGCCACCTTTGTGTAAGTTATTTAAAATGCATTAAAAAATAAATCACTGCCAATAGCTTTAATATTCTGCCAGGGCAATGAATTTATAAACAGCTCGCACGGTGCTGTACTCATTTAGCTGGACAGTAACTCCGAGGAAGCCAAATGACAGGCAAAGAAGGTACAGGCAGCACTGGGCTTTCCAAGGGCAGAGCCCACCTTTGTTTTACTAGAGTCATCTGCCTGAGTCTGGACAAGCCTTTCACTTAATGGGCTGTTCCTTTTTCCCTTGTCCTTCATGGCAGGCCTGTTAAGACAACAAAGGATCCATCGGAATGTGGCCAGGCACCCACAGGTGAGTCACCTTCCAGTATCCACAATCACTATGATGGACCAGTACTTCTTTGTAACTCTCCAAAACAACTTCAGGAAGAATTTCTGGGGGAACAGTATCCCTAGCAAGGTCAACGCAGTGGCTATCTACCTACCTGTCCTCAAAGGAACATAAACAGCTCCAACTCTCAAGAGATAAGTACTTTAACTTTAGGAACTTTAGCCATATTAAAAACAAACAAAACATGTTACAGTCCACAATCCAAGGTCCAAGTTTGCCTTATGTTCTGCTGATAGTCACAGTGATGCCCTGAACCTGTTATAAAATAATGCTCTTAAATACATTTGATTCAGAAAAGACTAGTTTCACAAAAGTCAGAGAGGTTATTTCTCAGCATGTTGATTTTTCTTTCTGGACACTTTAATTTGTCCTTTTGTCAACCTTGACACTTCCCTGCCCACAGAGTGAGAATGTGGGGATTCTGTCCAAGGTTTGTGGTCAAAGTCATAGGAAGAAAGACCAAGAATGAAACCTTTCTGGTTTGGTTACTTACTTCAAAAACCATTTCATTCTTTTCTTCTTTCCTGGCGCAGTTTTGCATATTTAGGGTTTGAGTTGCATAAGTTTCCCTACCTTGCTGGTTTTACTACTTATAAGCAGAGAATATTCTCTAATGATTATCTTCAACTCACCCCCAGGTAACCACAAATGTTTTGCATATAACATGAATACCCATGAGGACTCTGGGTTGGTGATGAAACGTTTGCCTCTAGAATACACCGTATTCTCCCTACTGCCATGGACTGGCTGTGCTGCTCTCTCTGTGTACCATCTGTGGCTCAGGAGGCTACTTCAGAGAATGTGCCTTGACATGGCTCTCTGAGATCTGGTCCTGCCAGGGAGGCCACGCCCTCATCAGGACTAAAAGGAAGCCCTACAGCCATGGGGCTCTGCTCCAACTCAGAATCTACCCAGCGAGGGCCGTACACCTCATGACAATTCACTGTGCTGTGCGCTAATTTTTTTTTTTTTTGATGTGTGATGCACTTTTTAAAAAGAATTGCAGGAAGTCCAAGGCAAAGTCAACATTTTATTTCAGCTCATACCTGGGCTGCTGAGTTACTTCAATAAAACATAAGGAAGGAAGCGTCAATGTGGGGCAGGACAAAAGGAGGCCAGGATCAGGACCATACCAAGTCCATGGCCCTGTGTACTAAATGAGGATCTAGAGAAAGCAGAGTACAACCAGAAAGGGAACCACAGCAGTAGTGCATTCGCAAGGCTTAAACTCAAGTTAATACCCATGCATCTTCCTCTTGAAGGAGCTAGGTTGATTTTCTTCTTATGGCTACTTGATCCACCCTGGCTTTCTACTCTGACCATCAGAAAATGATCATTATCCACTAGATGAGCTCCCTTTACTAGGCCAGTGTCCTAACATCCTGGCCAACTGAGTGGTCTGAGGCACACGGCAGAGGCACAGCACATTGTGAGCCTCCTACTGCAGCTTCCATAATATGGCACAGACCAAGCACAACCAGCCACTCCTCAACATGAAGCCATGTGCCTGCATCCTAACCCTACCAAAATGAGACACTCAATATTTTGTAGCAAGTAGAGTTATTAACATCAGAACCTGCACAGCAATCAGCAAAACCTCAAGCTGGAATTATCACTGCTCCTTGGGTGTCAGGCACATGTGAGTACCAGGTGGGGAACCCATGAGATATGCAAAGTACACACAGTTTAATGGAGCAGGCAGATGTGTCCATGCATGGGAGCTGCAGGGGTGGCACAGAGGGATGAGTATGTGGTAAAAAAAAGTGGGCAACCTCTGGGCAGCACTTTGCAGTCTGCATGACTCCAAATCTAGATGCTGGAAGAGGGCGACACTCACATGGGAGACACAGACTTTGCCACTTACTAGTGAGCCAAATGGTGCTGGGTTCATTACCAGAGCCCTTTACCTTTGAGGATCCTTACCTATCCATAAAAAGAACTGCCTCACTGGGATTTTATAAATATACTGAGGAAAAAAAGTAGCTAACTCGTAGCCCTCAATAGAGACTTCAGGATGACCCCAAGAAAAGCCATAGAGACCATGTGTTGTGACTCGCCTCCACACTTCCCTGGATCATCTCACCCCCTCACATGGAAAAGTCTGTGGTCAATTTAAAACAGGCAAGGCCATTAAGTTCCTAACAGTCCTTGGGAGACCACAGGGCTGGGGTGGAGGGCAGCGTCTGCCCTCAGGAAGCTGAATGGCTCTGTCTAGCAGCGATGAGACTGGTTCACCGCACCACTGATCCCTTGCAACCTGAAGCCAGAATGCTTTGCCCTGCTGTCAAGAATGACTGTGAGGACCTGGGACTGTGATTTTTCTAATAGACAATTGCCTGAGAATACCTGCTGTGTGGGGCTAGTTTTCACTCCTGGCCAAGTTTCACACTTTTCCTCTTGTGAGAAGTCTTTATCTAAAAGGAACACAGAAAACATGTTCCATAAAACCCATAGCACAGTCTAACGATGAGAAAAACATCAGACAAACTAGAATAGAGAGACAAACCACAAAAATACGTGACCATTTGTAAAACCGTCAAGGTCACCAAGATCTGGATTTTATTAATAACACCACATCAGTTGTAACGAGACTGTCTTACCAATGTGAAATGTCAATCATAGGGAAACTGGCTGTGGGAGACATGAAGCCACTCTAGCAGTGATGGCAAACCTTTTAGAGACCGAGGACCCAAACTACAACCCAAACCCACTTATTTATTGCAAAATAACCAACACCGCAATGAAACCTGAATAACGAGGTTTTAGTTTAGGAAAAGCAACTGTTATCTGATGCTTGGCTGTTGGGGCGATGTGACTCGCATGCCAAGGGGGCTCCATGTGCACGCTGTGGCTTGTGTGCCCTAAGTTTGCCACCACTGCGCTATATTATGTTCTCAATTTTTCTGTAGTTCTAAAACCGTTCGAACTTCTTACCATCTAGAAACTTTGCCTCTGATAGCTTATACAGGGGTGTCCTCCAGTTCATTAAAGGCACTGACTCACCCCCAACACTGGATCAAACATGAGCCAAATACTGTGGCATGGGCAGGGCATCTGTCTTGCCATCCCTGACCCAGGGCACCTGTGCCTGAACCATAGAGTCAGCATGAATGTGCAGGGTCAGCTCCAGGGCATGCATGCTCATGATGGCATCTTCTTGGCGGGACTCTCACTAGTCCATTTGATGAGGGTGTAGTGCTTCGGCAACATGCCCTCTGGTGCCAAGCCACACTGGGCAGATGCCCAATGCCTCCAAAAATCAGTCTTCACCTTGGTTGGTGTATGCAGCAAGAAGTCAAAAAGAGGTGAGGAAGATAGCTCACTAAAGGTCAATTTTGCCACAGGCTCTGTGGCTCCCAAATCCAGGGAACTCAGGGAAGATTTATGGGAGAGCTAGAGTTCTGCTCCAGCAAGCTTCCTGGGCTGCGGAGGACATGTCCCGCCTGATCACAGACGTGCACTCAGCCTCTGAGCAGCACAGGGTAAGCACATACAGTGCTTATGCCCACAGTCACAAGTGTAAAATTCTGTCTACATTAAAGAAGTGTACAAAATATTAATTTGCATGAATAACTCCATCCCCTTTCTCCTCAAATTGTAAGTTAAAAAACCTATAAAGCAAAAAATACTACTCAGGTGCTGGTAAACCTAAAGTTTAATGATTAATAAAAACGAGACTGTTTCTCCTAAAAGACAGGCTACAGTTTCAACAGGGCAGGAAGCACAGACAGAAGGATATGATGGGCCAGGAGCGCATTTCTGCACTGTATGGAACGTGCCCAGAGGAAGCACCCCAAAATGAGAAGGGGTTCAGCACATAGGCAAGATACCTGCTGGGTTCGCCAGTTTGGTTATTTGGAGGAGGGGCTGCGATGGATTTGTCATCAGCCCCCATACATATATTTCTGGTACAACTGCCCAGGCCCTGGAAACTGGATGGCTCAGGATAGCAGAGAGGAGACTGGTTCACTGCACCACTAATCCCTTGCAACCTGAAGGCCAGGATGCTTTGCCGTGATGCTAACAGTGAGGTTGAGGGCCAGGGATTGTGCTGTTTTTTTTTTTTTTTTTGGTACTGGGGATCAAACTCACAACCTCGTGCTTGCCAGGTAGGCAGGTGCAGGGACTGCGCTTTTCCCAAAGAGATGATCCTGGTGTTTCTGTGCCCCAGATCCCTGCCCAATAGCCCCCTCAGCAAATCCACCATGCTTGTCTGCCTCCTCACCTGGAGTCTTAGCCTCTCTGGAGTCCAACATGTAACCTCACACAATGCAATTTTGTCTGAGCCTCCAGCCTTAGTCTGAGGCAAGGAGATACACTACAGAACAGAATGTAGTGATGTACGCAAGGGCTTGGGGCCATTGCCTGGCCTGCCATAGTGCTTGAATCAACTCCCCCAGAATCTCTGGCCAGCCCATAATAGCCAGGGGCCCTTCTGCTGTCAATATCAGTGCTGCAAACAAACTGCATTGCAATTTTCTAAAGGTTTAAATTCTAAAATCAGAATCAGGATAGGTTTAATACACAAAACATCTACAACAATGAGTTTAACAAAAAACACATTTGCTGAAAATTTCCACTCAGAGCACCTTATTGTCCAATATTAAATTCCCAAGGCAGGACATGTTCACTTGTGTTTGCTGTGCTATTCTATCAGGAAAGGGACCCTGCTGCTGCTGGTTTCAAGGAGGTTCTCACAGAGACTATTTCACTGACTGACCTCCTTCCTCATCCCTCCCCCTACAGGAAACCTAAAAGAAATCGGAAAGGTGAAATTATTTCCTTTTCCTTGCTTGAAGAAAAAACCCTTTAGAAGAGCTGGGGGCAGCATATATCTGTAATCATCGTTACTTGGGAGGCCAGAACAGAAGTTCGAAGGCAGCTAAGGCATTTTAGCGAGATCCTGTCTCAAAACACAAAACAAAAAAACCTCCAGGAACTGAACAATAAAGAGAAAAAAATCACCCCCTCTAAATAAACCACGGACTTTAGTTGAATCATGGGTGCTAGGCAAGTGATCTACCACTAAGCCATACCCTTAGCCTGAAACATCATCTTCATTTTTCTGTGCAAATAAAATTGCAATGAACGAAATTACTTAAAAATTTAAATCAAAGTTACCCATTTCCATCACACTGCATTTTTGCCAAGACTAAAGCTCCTGTTTGGAGGGATTCCTTCCCCTTGCTCTGAGCACTTACTCTGCTGTGTGTAGAAATGATGTTCCCTCTACATCCAGATGCTTCTTTGTCCTGAGAGGGAACGCCCAGTAGTTTGTACCCTGATCACCTGGCAGTGACCCTCTACTGAGAGGAAGCCCAGGGAACATCTGAGAGGGGTGAGGGTTCTAACTGCAGAGGCAGAGCCCTGCCACAGCTGACAGACAGTTCTGGGCAGGGGACAAAGAGGTCCACAGGGACTCAGGGGTGCAAAGGAGAGATCAAAAACTAAAACACAGAACACTTGGTGTAAGTGCAGACAGAGGAAGTGGCAGAGCCAACTAACAAATCAGCCATTTGTGTGGTTAGCTAAGGCCCAAGTAGAACAGGAAATTAATCCAGCATGGGGAAGACTCACATTCCAATTGTTGGAACAAGACAAGGGGAACCCACCCCAAAAATGAAGTAAGACCAGAAAAATGGCAGTAAAAACATACAAGACTCAAATTAAAATAGAGCAAATGGCCCTGATAGACGGTCAAGGAGCCAAAGAATAGGCCAGTCAAAAGGTTTCAAGAGCTGTCTAGAAAAGCGAGGCTCACTAGTGTCACTGAAGAAAAAGTAAGGGCAAATAAAGCCCTTAGCCAAAAGACAAGAAATCTATAAAATCATAATACTCCCATAAATTTTCCTTCAATGATAGAAGGCTCACCAAAATCAACTTCCCAGCTACCCAGAAATGCATACCATCACGGACCTATACTTCCAAAAGATAAACACCTTTGCAAAGATGGCTACCAAATGCTCCAAGTTCAGAAACACAGAGTGAGCAGCAGGAAATGGAATCTGGCGATGTTTTTGGAAGACAATGAGCCAGGAAGAGTCAGCTGCAGACAGATGTAGCAGACAGAGAATGTGGTAGATAGAAGAAAAAAGGTCAGGAAGGGACCTACTCCAAACTGGGGGGTGGCCAGCTGGGGCTCAGGACATCTACTGGACTACAAACCCTTCAGGCCTGGCTGTGAGTTTCCCTTGCCAGATGTTGAACTGTTTAGAAAAGAACACACATCTGGCCCCAATTTATCTTTCAAGAAAAGGCAACAGGAGAGAAGGACAAGGAGAAATTAACAGATGCCATGTCCTGGGTCCCTTGTGGCAGGTGAGTACAGAATTCAGTTCCACCCATTCCGGCTAACAAATGAAGGTGCAGATTCTGCCTTGTGTCCACCTGCGAGTCCCTGGAGAAATATAAAGCAGACACAGGCCAATGGGCTCTGCAGGGCTCAAAAACTCAACTGAAAAAAACAAAACAAAAACAAAATACTGTTCTCAGAGATTTGGTATCTTCTGCTTGATATGTGCTTCGGGACTAATTCTTTTACGAGGCCCCAAATCATTAACAAAACCACTGATTACAGTTTTGGCAATCATTATTTAAGTCATTACTTAAACTGTTGGATGCAATAAATAGATATGACAGAATGGCAAACAGCTGAGATTCCACCTCCAAAGCCCAAGAACACAGTGTCAGCGAAGGAACAGAGCCATAGTGGATCCAAATGGCCTCCCCCCAGTCTTCAGATGTGAACTGTGCCTGATAAATCATTCAGATGCTTCCTTCCTGTTTTTGCAATTGCATGGGGCCACTGGGCTAAATTTTTACATAGTTGTTGTGCCCTCCATCCCCCACTGCCTTAATTCTTCTTAATTGTGGTCATGCCCATTCAGAAGCTCCAAACATTTGATTTCTCTAGTGGAATTCACATTGCTTTCAAAAGGGCTTTTAATATAAAACACACATATTAATGATTTGGAAACTAATTTGTAAGTGGCAAACATTTTTTATATGACACATCAACTGCCTTGACTCTTACAGGGGTTTATACATAGTATTATAGCTGTCAGTAATATTCCCCACCCCCCAAGTCTCTTGGAATATATATGTTCACTGGGACTTAACATATAAAATGGCCAGTGTTTTGGCATCCTGTGATGCACAAGGGTCCATACATGGTGCCATACAAAGGTCCCAAGACACAAGGTTCACTGTGGCCAGGTCTGGTGCTAGCGTGGAGGCTGTGTGTTACCATCTCATCCCAGGCCTCAACAGGAGGCTCTATTCTGACCTCTGCTGTCCAGATGTGGGGCCCCTGGACCCTTATCTTGAAATTTGTCAGCAATCATGAATGCTGAAGGTAGCCTAAGCACGGGTGCTGAGTGTCAAAGGTTCACATCCTTGGCACTGCTGACATTTGGGCATGGGTGTTCTTTGTGGTGGAAGCATCCTATGCACCGTACTACATTTAGCAGCATCCCTGGCTCTACTCACTAGATGCCAGTGAGATCCTTACACTCTAAAAATCACAACCAAAAATATGTCTAGAAACTGCCAAAGTCCCCTGGAAGTCACAGTGCTACAAATGGTGTCATTATGAATATAGTGAACACAATGAAGAGAATATTGGAAAATTCAGGGTGACAAAGGATTTCCTATACACAGCCGGCCACAGAGATCTTACTAGCAATGGTCTGTGGGGTGTGCTGTAAGTAAGTGTGACCCAGGGATGCACTGTGAAATGCACAAGGTCACTCTAATCCTCCATTAATTTTTGTTTATTTAAGAACTCTGGATCACTTCTCTACTGCCCTGGTCCTTCCTAGCACGGCATCTCTGTATCACCTGGGCTGTTCCTCCTCATCAGCTACAGATCCAACAAGGCAGAGAAGTCCAAGAGGTAAGATGTCAAGGTACAGATTTGCAGGGGCCCAAACTGTAAGTCTACTATCTACAGGTAATGTCTACTTGTCACCGTCTCCTACAACAGGTACACATTCTCTCCAGCACCCAAGGCAGCCCTACAGCATACAGATATGACAGATGCTGGATGTCCATATCTCTTCATTTCCTAGAGCTCAGACCTTGCTACAACTCAGTACATATACAAATGAAGCATGTTTCTAGGGATATTCCTTTACAACTGTGGCCAGGCACCTTTACCCACTTTCTAACTCCAAATACTGACCTATTTTTACAGTGACCACTGGACTGGTGTGAATATGTCTCAGTGTGTCTACTGCAAAACTAAACAGTGTCAACTGCAGAACCAAGAACCAACCCTACAACTAGACTATGACTACCTTACAAAGAGCTGAGAAAACAATAAAGTGGTAACCTTGACCCATGAACTCACACCATGCAAAGTCCATTCCAAGAGAGAAAGGTAAAACAATCAAACTTCTAAGAAAATACAGGAGTACAACTTAAGATCCTGTGTAGGAATTGATGATTAAAATGACACATCAAAGCACTAAAACTGGGTGTCATGAAAAAAATTTCTGCTCATCAAAATATTCCATTAAGAGAGCAAATTCAAAGTGGGAAAAGAAATTTCAATATAAATATCCAACACAGGATAAGCATTACTGATCAAAAATCTTTACACCTTCAGTATGCTACTGTTATAGCTTATATTAGATTTCTCCCCAAAGACTTATGCAATCTTAGGTGGGGCTTTTTCAGAGGTGGCTGAAGGTAGGATATGTGATGCTGGGATTGATTCATGGTTCAATGCTAGGATTAAGAGCACTAAGATTAAGGGCGTGAGCGCTACCCGCCTTAAGTAGCCTGGATAAGACACAAAGGATAGAAAGAGCTGTGGTCATCCCTTATTGTTTTGCTATCTTCTCCCCACCATGAATTGTTTCCCGTCTGCCATGCCACCCTGCCTTTGGAGCCAGGCAGGGATGGACGGAAACCTCTACAAACTGTGAGCTAAATAAAACTTCTTCCCTTTATCTTTGGGTACCAATCACTTCTTGGCCTTTTGGCTAAGATCAAGTGTATCTTTGGGTACCAGGTATTTTGTCTCAGCAACGAGAAAAAGATAGTTAAGGTTTCATACATCCCCACCCCAAAACATGTGTTAGAAACTTAATACCAATGCAACAGTGTTGGGAAGAGGGTGCAAGGACAGGCAGGTGGGCCAAAGGGTTGCAACCTTACAAATACACTAATCCCTTTATCACAGAAAGTGGGCTCACAAAAAAGAGTAAATTCTGCCCCCTTTCTTCGCTCTCTCTTTACCCTTCTGCTGTAAGACAACACAGCAGAATCATCCTCACACGCTGGGCCCCTGGTCCCGGGACTTCCTAGCCTCTAGAACCATGGTTTTCTGTTTATTATAAACTACTCAGCCTGTGGTGCTCTCAGACAGCAGCATAAAATGGATTAAGACACAGTAAGAAAAGGACCAACAAACCAATTTAAAAAAAAAAACAAAACACAACAAAACAAAAATAAGACTTGACAGGTATTTCTGAAGAATACCAAAATGGCCAATTAGGGGATAAGAAGGTGCCCAGTTTCTTAGTTATCTGGAAAACATGCCAAGACGCTATTACAGTTCCACTAGAATCACTAAAAATATGAAGATGACTGTGCCGAGAGCTGGAGAAAGAAATCATGGGACATACTCCCTTGTGCAGCTAGCAAGAGTGTAAATTGGCACAATTATTCTAGAAAACCACTAGGCTGTTTCCACCAAAGCTGAGTATTTGTATTCCAGTGGCTTGACCATTCTAGGTATAAACTAGTGCATGTGTATGCCAAAGGTCAGGAATCCCCAGTAACTGCATTCTCAATGCCTCCAACTGCCAAGTCCCAAGTGACCACAAATAGAGTGGATGGATAAATTGTAGTACACTCAAACAATGGAATATCATAGAGTAATAAATTATCACTGCATATTGTATTTTCATTAAAAACAAACTCAAGATGTAAAAAGCTTCCCCCAAGCTCTAAAGCCATTATTACCTACACAGTGCCATCTCTTGCCTCAGCAGTCAGAAGACGCCCCTGACCAGGTGTGCTTTAAGAGTCCCCATATGCTACATTCCTTCTGGGGAAGGGCACTAGGGCTCCAGCCCCAGCCCCCTCTCCACTGCTCCCTTGGCACAGCAATCCTGCCTGGTGCCCACTATGGAGCCGGACTAAAAGGAGGGGTCAACACAGCTTCCAGGTCTAAGCCCCCATTTGTCAGGATCTCTTTACTGTCCAGCTCCTTTCTGAAGACCTCTGCCCCACCATTCCTCTCTTCCTTCACCCCACACTCCTTCCAGTTCCCCCACTCACAAAAGGCAGGCACTGGGATTTCACAGGCGCAGCCTGTCCAAAAGGCACCAACTTGCTCCTATGAGCCCTCCTGCCACTGAATCCACATTCCAGGCACACCTGGCCCAAAGGACCTCACAAAACCCGTGTCAGTCAGGTCAGTGCAGGTTTGGAGCAGCTGAGAGAAAAATAAAACTGGAGTCATGGCATGGGTTAAGAAAATCATATCCTTGCTGGTGAGAAGTGGCTCATTTCTCAGGAAATGTCCACAAACTCCAGATTCTTCCCTGAAAACTCTGAATGTCCTGAAAGTGCTTCCTTCCCAGACCCTCTTTGTCATTCCTTCTGCTTTAAATTGTCAATTCTGCCAAGAATCATTGGTTTTCACTGCTTCCTGGTGACCCATTAATTACAATAAAAAGAAATAACCCTAAAATGATGTCACACAAACTTTTACTTCCTCTAGTACATGAACAGGTCAGGTCAGCTGCCCTGTATATCCAGATGCTTCGTGCCTCCATTTTGTGGGTGGGGGGGGATCATGACTCTCACCCATCATGAAAGTTTTTATGTTTCCAGAACACTCACCCCTAAGGTTTAAGTTAAATAAAAATAAAATGTGTCAGGCACCAATATCACCAAAATGCGGCCATTGTAGGAGGAAAACAAGTCACTGATTGTGTGAAGCTGTGCATGTATGTTTAGACACATAAAGAAAAGCCACATTTTAAGACACATATAATGAGATGCAAGATATAAAACACATTCAGTGTGTTCCCAGCATGTGTTAACTGAGGAGAGCTAGAGTTTAAGTTTTGACATCTGCAGGGATACTGAGGCTATCTGTGTGTGATCAGGACAATATGGAGGGAGTGCTGCCCTTGCTCATAGTTTTAGAGTAATAGATAGAACTGGTGGCAAGCGCTTCACTCACTTCCTTCACCTGACCTGGCAGCTAATACTCATTGTTGTGTTTTAATTTTTGGAAGGGATAAAAGAAGGAAGCCCTGTTTAGCTTTCTGGAAAGTTCTACGCTTGGAATTTCTAATTAAAAGAGCTCTCTCTGGCAGACCACTGGGAGCCTGCTCAGAAGAATGGAAACCCAGGTTAGCTGATGACGTTGTCAACGAAAAAGCCATGGGGTGACCCGGTTGAGGCCCAGTCTGTGTCCCACACTATCATCTCAGTTCCTCCCCCTCTGTGATTACCCTCAGCTCACTTCTGCACATTTAGTATAAACACAGCTGCACTGAAGTCTGTTCTAGGATTCCAGCACTTGGTATGACTGTCTTAGGTTATGGCTCCAAGAGCCGTACCTGGCCACACTTTCAGGCGACATACCTGGATGGTGCTGTCAGGATAGGGGTTAGCCAGGTGGAGGCCATATATTCCTCAGCCCTGACGCAGAAACCAACTTCTCCAAGAATTCAAACACAACCTGCTTTGTCACAGTCAGTGGGCTTAGGTATCAAGATCAATAATTAAGGGAGTTTCTAGGGCTTATGTTCCCATGTTACATCAGCTCCTAAATGCTGCCTGAAAGAATTATTTTTGTAGTTTGACAATTACTATTTTTCTAATATATACAACTATTATACATATATGCTTCCGGCTGAATTTTTGAGGCCACGCCATCACCCAGAATTACATATCTCAGAGTCACTCCAAGTCTCTTCTCCTTCTACAACTTTTTAAACAAAGGGCCTAGGAACATAATTCAGTGTGAAGGCCTGGGTTTCATCTTCAGTACCCTCCAAACAAACAAAACAAACACTCAAGCAAGCAAATAAAAAAGTGGAAATAGCAGCCTAGCTTAGCCTCCTGTTTTCGGGGAGTATAGTCTTCTTCGGTCTCCTCAGGGACCTTCCTGGATCCAGCAGGGCCACTCCTAGCTCGGTGGGTGGGATGCTGCTTTGTTTGGTCGCCTGGTTGATAAAAAATAGATGACAACGTGGGAGAAGCATCACGGTTCTAGGCCAATCTACATTAGCTGCCCACACACCTCCAGGACAGTGGGAAGGGAATCCTCAAGAACATTCTCAATTTGTCAGTCAACCACCTGGGCAGCCTCCTTTCAAACTCTGTGCCCCTTCAAACTCAGGGACCACCCCGTATCCTTCAGGTTCTGCTTAGATATGCAGATACACAAGCAGTGGATTAGATTCTGTACGATATGAAGAAACAGTAAGGAAAGATCATTTTGAAACAGCCTGTTAATATACAGAAAATGAAAGCCCTGGCTGTAAGCACAGGGGTGGATCATGAACCAGCATTCCATTAATTATTAATTGTCCTAAAATGTCCCAATACAGACTAAATGGCCCATTCCCAGAGGAAAACATATTCTCATCGACAAAAGGAGACCAAAATATTTGTCATGGTTGCTAATTCGAACAGAATCAGTTCCAAAATTAGAACCAGTGACTACTTCAATGGTGAGTTTATTTATAAGACATTTTCTCAGATGAAACAGGGAGACCGATATAGAAACCACAAGGCCTGCTTCTGTGATGAAAACCTCTTCCACTATTAAGCGCTCTGTGGAGAAGCACTTATTTACACTCTTTAGGCAGAATTTTAAAACTGAGCTGGCACTCCCTCCATTACCGGTAACCATGTTAAACGGCTCTGATACTGTACCTGAGCATTTGCGGTGATCCTGTCAAATAAAATCTTCTTCCAAGTTAACTCTACTGCATATTTATGCATTTAATATCACAGCTTCCTGCAAAGCGCACAAATCATTTTAACAGAGTGTAAATTTAACTACCATGAAAGCATTTTATACTCTGCTTAACTTCACTAAGGGGCCCATATCCATTTGAAGCAGATAAATCTTACTTCCATATAACTCCACTTAAGGGAACAGAAGTCAAAAGTCATAAAGAGAAATTCACCCAGTCTCCTCAGATTCAGGGGCAAACAAACATCTGCACCCTCAGCTTTGGGTCTGACTTTGTCACCTATACCTCTTAGCACACGAGTGGCCAGTGGCAAACCTGGGCCAGGGAAAGGGGATGAGAAGCCCATATCATCACAAATTCCCTACCAGGGGGTCACTGTCCTCCTGCCATTCTGGAGCCACAGGGACTGATGATTACGGACTTCAAAATACCCCCCAAACTGCGAGGGACTGAGATCTGCAACATCCTGAGTGCCATTGTTAGAAACATGATCTTTTCTAAAGTGAACTCAATACCCTCATGCCAAAAGGTCCCCAGATGTACACAAGAAATGTAAAAAGGAAAAGAAGAATGCGAAAGAAGAAACTCATGCCGACAGCAGCTGAAGTCATAAATTATTTAATGAATGAAGGAACCTTAGCCATGATCCATCTGGAAGGGGCAGATGTGGGTCTTGTCAAACTGTGCCCCAAAGATGGACAGCAGGCCCTCTGCGGGCCCCAGACACCTGAGGCCACAGCCTCTGTATCACAGGCCACTGCCACACACTGTCAGTTTTCATTTCAGAGCATGTAATCCCATATACAACCACTCCTACCAATGAGGAACCCTTAACAACTCTTCCACCTCACAGACACACGAGACCATGCACAGGATAACGTGGGGGAGGATGACACTCAGTGTGCATGTTCTTACTTTCCGGTTCAAAAAGACAAGATCACGTAGTCTGCCCGAAGGACACCCGTGGTCAAATCTTAATTTGAGCATGAAAATAAACAATCATAGCAGCAGATATAATACTGAATGTAGTTAAGAACCCAACAGTCCTCACAGATAAAATTATGTGTAAGTAGGGGGAAAAGGCAAAAAATAAATGTAGAAGAAATAATGGAACTGAAAATGTCCACTTAGCAATCATCATAATTACCAATTCAGATGACAACTATCAAAGAATGTCGAGACCAAAGAGGAAAAAGTTTGAAGATCAGCAAACTATTATATAATCTCAAAGCATCTCCCCACAACAGATTTATTAACTATAAAGGGAAAAACAATAGCTTTACAGTAGAGACAGCAGACAATTCCCACTTTAACCTAGTGATCAAAGTTAACCTCATCAGTAATAAGATAATCTGGTCCAAGCCAATATCACCTTCCTGTGGCCTAGGGGCAGGGTCTGGCCACACTGCAGCCAGGGTGGTTGCCCTCCTTGTCTAGACAACAAGTGTCATGGTTCCAAACAAGGACAAGGCTCCCAGATTCCCATGTCCTGATACCAAACGGGCACTTTCACTGTTCAGCCCCCCTGGTCATTTCTTCTGTAACTAACCTCAACTTTCCATTATAATCAATCCTTATACAAATGTAATATGCTCCTTGCCCCAGGTAATGTTTTCAGCTAATTTTGACTGTCCCCTGTGAGCAGACTGTGGAGGCAGCACAAGGCACATATCTGTGCTATATCCACAACCACTCTTCAGCCATTTGTCCACAGGTATGTGCCCTGAAGGCTTCAGCATTACCTTGGACTCAGGAATTTTGGGCTCAGAAGCCATGGATCCAGAAAAGGGATTCCCCCAAAGCCCAGTCTGTACAATTTATTCTCTTCCTCCAAGCCAGCCCATGGCCACTTCTTGCTGGCAGGTTCCCACCAGATTGAAGGAAGGGCCAGGAGAGCAGACACCCCAAGTTCACCTTTACATTCCAGTGGTTGATGCTAAATACTTCCTGGACTAAATCAAGGTAGATTAATATTTTACTTTAGAAGTCCAAGTTGTCACCTGACACCAAAAACGCACACACAGACATACTATATAAAAACCCCCTGGGTCAACACACCCTCTCAGCACATTTTCCAAAGCTGAAAGAGAACACAGCCACCATTCAGATACTTCTCCTGATTCAATGCTGTATATAAACAGGAGTCTCCCTGCTGTGGCTAAAGAGAGTGACTCTGAGAATACTGCAGGCCCAGCCTGCATGCTCTGCCACCAAGGCCCCATGTCCCTGGTGGGGAGGCTGTGTGCCCAGCATTGGGCAGGGGGCCGTGGACACGAGGACATGATGTCCAGAAGATGTGTCATACATGAGATCCCTGGTATGGGACTTGGGTAAGGACACAACCCTCTGAGACTCAGTTTGTCTGCAAAACAGGGAAAGATGGCACCTTCTGCAACTACGTAACCTAACTAATGTGGAGCTGGGACAAGACGTGTGTTGAAAGTCCTCTGAAAAGAACCAAGTGTGATGGCACACACCTGTAACCCCAGTACTCTGGGAGACTGAGGCAAGAGGATCACCAAGTTAAAGCCCAGCCCGGACAACTGCCTGAGACCTTGTCTCAAAATACAAAATAAGAAATAAGTAGCAGCTCAGTGTCAAGTTGCTGGGTTCGACACCTGAGCCCCTCTATTTCTAAGTACTTTGATCCTATGCAGCCTATGAACACACTCCAGGCCACAGGTTAAAGGCCTTGAACAACACAGGAAGAGCTACTGGGGACACTGGCCCAGTCAATCTTCTATTTTGAAACCATAGTAGCCACATGCAGAGGTGACCAAATGAGTCTGTCTGACTCAAGGAAAGTGATCTGGAGGCTGCCCTTGCCCACCTGGGAGAGGCAATGGACGATGGTGCTCTGGAGGTCACCACTGCAGCCCTGAAACCCAAAGTATCAAGGATGCTTGGTGGCTGCCTCTGTTGAAACAGGGATTTCCTACATCATGAGGGTCTCAGAAGCACTTACTACCCTCTGCTCACCTGTTCTTTGTTGCTGGGTCTGGTGTTTATAGAGCATGGCCTGACTCCAACCTACTGTGGCCCTACCTTAACCGTCTCCTCCCTGTCTTCGTGCCCAGAGATGCTCTTTCCTACACAGGGAACTCATGATCCTGAAAATCCTTTTCCCTCTGCTGTCCCAAGTAGGGTGTTGACTTTACCACCTGTTACTGCCAGTGCTTGACATCTAGCCAGGAACTCAACTTTCACCACATCAGCAAACCTCTGCCAAAGTGTAGTTGGACTTGAATGTTCCCCAGGCTCCAGGCAAACAAAGCCCCCTCCTTAGCAACAGTACCCTGGGTACAACCCAAAGGATGACCCACCCTGGAGCTGCTCCAGTATCCTGGGTCTTGACTCATGACCATCGGTACAGTGACAGAAACCACCTTCAGTCCTCACGTCACCACCCATCACCCAAGCTGTGACACCAATACATCAGTAGAAAGGAGGAGGCAGATTGCAAACAGCTGCCGAGTTCTGGGATCAAGAGTTTTATTTTCGTGGCTAAGAGGAAAAGTAGAGAAGAGCCGCCAACATTTTTACTAACAGCATAATTATATCAGAGAAAACTCCCTCCTCCAAGATTCCTGTGCTGCCTTGACAGCAATTTAAGCAGCTGAGAAAAGATGGTGAAGACAAAGTCATTACAGCAGGATCCCGTTTTCTCTCTAGCACACGTCTGACTCTCTTTAATGACAAAGAAAGAAGGCTACGTGGACATATGGCGAGGGGAGCTACCCCCATGTGCACCAGCAGTTACATAAAGTATCTAGTGGAGGATTTAGCTGTTGCAAAGATCCCATTAACCAGGAACAATTTCCATCTCCAACTCTGACAGAGCTAGTAGCTTTACTTCTGAAATCAGGGCAATGAGCTTTCAACAGCAAGGATTTGGGGAACACCTGTCCTTTCAGCAGTAACATCACACTGCAAGGCACAGTCTTGTCCTGCCAATTGGTCATCTTTAATAAAGTAAATGCTCTATTGCTTGGGCCCACCTAAATGACCTCCTTGTTCCTACTCTTAACCTTGTATATCATTTTCAGGTATATTAGGGGGGATCTTTTCAAATCTAAAATCTGACAATATCATGCTGCCATGGCAACTCTTTTAGGACCTCCAATGCCTTGATAGTCCAGATCAGGATTCCATATGAACTGACCTGCTCATGGCCTCTTGCTTGACCACAGCCTGCTGCTTCCTACCTGGGGAATCTTCATATGCTGCTCTTTGTGTTCAGTGGTGCCTTCCCCAGATTTTCAAGTGCTGGCTCCTCCTACTGATCCAATGTCAGTATCCACTTCACAGACCCATTCCCAATACTTGCACCAAAACAGCTTTTTAAGACACGTGTTCTGCTCTGCAGGTTTGTGTGCCTTCAAATTGCTATGCTGAAATTGTTACCCTCAGGTGATGACAGAAGGTGGGCCTGTGGGCACTCATTAAGTGATGAGGGAGGAACTCTCCCTGCAGGATTAGTGCTGTTACAGAAGACGGCTTCTCACCATTGCCCTCCGAGGAGGGCCACAGCAACAAAGCACTCTCTGTGAAGCAAAAATAAGACCCTTCGCCAGATACCAAATCTGTTGACCTCTTGATCATGGCTATACCAGCCTTTCAAATAGTGACAACTTTCTATTATTTACAAGCTTCTTGCTTATGGTAGTTACAGCAGCCTTAACAGACTAAGACAACCTATCCTTACCTGACACAAACCTAGCAAGAAAGCAACACACCAGGGAGGGGAGATTCACCCTCTGACCTTGAGCTTAGAGACAGCCTGTTCACAGCACCTGCGGAGCATGTGCGTGTGCATACACAATTTGAATGAGTGACTGTGTGTGTAAACAGCAGGAGGTGGGTAACCCTCATTCTCCAGTCTCAATTTCAGTCCTACACAGCTGGGTCTGGGCCACCACTTAAAAAAGTCAAAAAGCACCTGTGAGGGCCAGAAGTCACTGTACTGGCCCTGAACAGGGTGTCTGAAAGATGACACATGTGGGGGTGGGACATGCGCAGTGGCAATATATCCTACTGAACCCACTGGTGGGAAAAAGCTGACCTGCTTCAGCATCCCAAAGCTTCTGTTTGGTCATTCCATTATTTCTCACCAGGTCTCCTGTCCACCGTCTGAACTCATTTTCTCCTTGACTAATAAGTGACAGCCCACATCCAGGAATGTGCCAGACAACTCAGCTTTGTTTGAATATAAGAGATCTTCAGGCTGCTACAACACAGACTTCTATGACACACAGTGACCCCTTCAGCGAGGCTAGGTGGCTAGTCATGTGGTTCACCAGCACACAGGTGGCGTGTCTCACTACTGGACACAACTTGTACGGTTCTCAAAATTCTTTAAGTTCTAAAAAACAAGACAAAACAAGACAAAACAAAACACCCCCTCCCCCCACTTCCTTATCTCACAGCTTTGTTCACAGGACAATACCCTGAAGACAGGTGTTCCCCACCCGGTCTTGGTTCAACGCCCCCAGCCTCCTGAGATGCCTTCTTGCCCTACCAGTCCATTTGCCTTTGGAGAGTTCTTCAGGGAGCCCAGGCACTGCTGATAACTTTTAATTTTCATTCTGTGCTTCAAGATGCCTGGGCTTTTGGAGCGATCAGGAACTGAAGCAGTATAAGAAAAGGTCACATGAAATTCAATCAAGAAAAACATAATCGTATCAAAGTTGCAACACACAGTTCTCTAGCAGCTCAGAGAACGGCACAACAGCCAGTCAGATTAACAGAAGAACCAAGATAAAGTGAATAGAAAGTTGGTGACAAGGCATAGATTGCTGTGAGTTATGAAGAATGAATGGGGTGAAGAGTACGGGGCTCTAATGTAGATTAGTGCACACTATAAACCATGGTCCAGAATGAAGGGTTACAATCATGCCAACAATGTCTCTTTACTACTTAAAGGATGACTGGAGGCTTCAGGGCAGCCACTGCTGGTAAGTTCTATGTAATTTAAGGTTCTATTTTGATAGTGACTGACATCACACACTGATGGCCAACTAACACTAGTGTTAGAGCATCCCATTTACCAATCAATACTTTTTCTGCACTGTACAGGATAAGTCAAAACCATCTGAATATGTATTTCTCCCAGAAATTACTTACTATTTCCAATTGTTAAAAGTCAGCAGTACTGCCCAAGGCTCCACAGCATTGAGTTGTGTTAAAATACACACGAAAGTAGGGTAGATACACTTCCTCTACTTGCCACTGCTCATCACTATGTAAATCAAGCTACCTTCAACAGAAGTGCCCCCAGAGACAGACCCAACTAGATGGGAGGTAAATGCCAGTCTCAGCCATACTGGTCCTATGAGAGAAAGTTTCAAGTCAAATGGTAGTGGGCGCATGGTGCATGCCTGCAATCCCAGCACTCTGGGAGCTGAGGCACAAGGATCAGAAGAAGTCTGATCCTAGGCTGGGCCACTGAGAGAGATCCTGCCTCAAAATCAAAAATAAAAAACGGCTCAGCATGAAAATCCTGGGATTAATCCCTAATACCACAAAAGTAACAGCCAAACAAAACAATAGCAAAAAGATACCAAACCAAAACAAAATAAAAAAAAAACAAGAATTCAAATGGTTAAACAGTAAACTGAACCTTTTTACTTGCTTGCAACACACAAATCACCTGTGCCTTCTACTCTGGTTGGCACTGCTCAAATCAGCTGCCGATATAAAATCAGTATCAGTGATACAAAAGTCATGTTCTCATTTCTTTCCCATTCAGTAGAGTATGAATAATAACTTTCTAAGTATACTTACGATTTATGCTTCAAAATAAGCCAAGATCTAAACAGAATATTCTAGTGCCTGATAATGCTGCAAAAATACTTCTTTTAATATAGTTCCTCTTGACAACAAATTTTAGATGAGAACAAAAATTACTTTTTCACAAGAGGATTGGAAAGGAAAACAAACATTACTAATGGGATTTTGTTTTTAAACATCTGGAGATTTTAAAGCATCAGAGGTTGACAGAAAAATTTCCAATTAAGTTAACAAAAAGATCTGATAGAATTAGTGAAATTATTCTGCAAAACTTGAGTAACTTTGATAACACAGACACTTCAGAGGTGATGGTCTAGCCTAGGAGAGGATAGGTCTATGGCATAAGTATCAAGGCAGGGCTGATAATTTTACCAACTTTGAGCCCTAGTTTGCCAAAGAACAGACCTCTATCTACAGAGAGCTTCCACCGAGTTGGCTGATGCTTTTTTTGAATCCACACATTCCCAAAGAATGCAGAGCAGGCTGAGTGGCTGACTGTTCCTAGCATAAGCCAGAATTGGAAAATCCTCAGGAACAAACATCAAAAAACAAATGGGCACTTCAAGCTGGCCATGGTGGGCAGCCTTCCAGACTGACCTACACTCATTTCCTGCAGCCTTACCCTGATCCCTGACACCTGGTAGGGATATAACAAATGCCGGCTCAGTCAGCAACACCACTGTTTACAATCTGGCTGCTCTGAGGACCCCCATAACCAGCAGTACCCAAGTGACAGAAGCATGAAGTCCTGTTCTCTACCGGTTCAGTGCTGACAGTCCCTCCCCGTTAAGTCACACTGGTCTCCTAGCAAAAGCTTTTGGTTGGGCTGGGTGAGAAGTACGGGTAGGGTTAAGGGTGGGTAATAGGGGAAATGGATATAATCAAAATTATATGCATGTATGATACTGTCACGATGCTTCCCAATATTCTGTGTAATTAATATATACTGATAAAAGAGTTTGTAAAAGGCATTTATTAAGGGAGACAGGACTTAGCTGATACCTAAGACAATTAAGTGCAAAGAATCTGCAAATAAACTGTATGCAGAAAACATTATGTGTATATGTCATTTCCCAGAGAAAATACAGAGTAATAAGGGCTGTTTTTAAAAAATAGGGAAATGAGGAAAATAAAAAATAACACTGATCCAAATTGGGAATATGTTAACTACGTCCCTAAGTATGCAACTTATAAGAATGAAACCATCTACTCTTTACAAGCCTATAAGACAGGTATTATTATTATCTTTATATTTAAAGAGAAAATTGAGGCACAGAAAAGATCACTCACATTCTCAAGGTCACACAGCTGTCAAATGGGAGAGGCAGGACTTAAGACCAGGCAGTTGAACATAAGTATACATTGTCCTGCCAAGACAGACAAAAAACTAAGGACGCAATTTACACAAACTAAAACTACAGCAAGAACAGATTCTACTGCCATGAAATCCTGAGTATGCACACATGTCTAAAGGCAATAGGGGAAAAGAAAGCACTGAATAGGCTCCCTGATCGGTACAGAAATCATACTATCTTGTCAAATGGGCATACAGGGGGAGCACAAGTCTTTTTTGGCACACAGTATGACCTCTGTATGTTCTGATATAACTTCTAGGAAAGACAGAAAGGCTATAGATGGTAACTCAGGACCTTGTGTTTGCCAGGCCGGTGCTTGTGCCATTGAGCTATATACCTGGCCCCGACAGATGGTATCTTGATAGGGGAAGGGGAGTTATTAGCTTTGCCTTTACAGATCTTCTTTAGTCAAAGTATAGGGGTACATGTCTGTAATTTCAGCTACTTAGGAGACTGAGGCAGGAGGTACCCAAGTTCAAGGCCCGCCTGGGCAACTTAGTGGGACCCTGTCTTAAAATTTAAAAAGGGCTGAGGTTGTTGCTCAATGGTAAGAGTACTGGATTTAGTTCCTAGTGCCACAATAAATCAGTCACTCTTGCATTAAACTGCTGTCTTCTTTAACAAGAAGCCATTAGAGTAAAAGAAACTTATTTCCTATTAAAAATAACACTGCTGGTTGCAGAGGCACATGCCCACAATCCAAGCTACTCCACAGTGAGGCAGGAGGAATGCAAATTTGATTTCAGCCTGGGCAACTTAGCAAGACCCTGTTTCAAAATTTAAAAATTTAAAGGACTGGGGATGAAGCTCAGTGTAAAGCCCTAGCTTGAATCCCCAGTACTGCAAAAACAATCAGGACGAAAACGTATGTTCATCACAGAACATTTGGAAAGGGAGAAGAGAAATGTAAATAAAAATAAAACAAGCAAAACCCAACATCCAAATTCTACCATGTAAAGATAACCATTAAATTGTTCATCATCAGATGTCCCATGATTACTTTCACTGTTCTATTCATAAATGACCTTCAATATTGGTTCTTTTTCCTTTAAGACAATCGTCTTATAAATAAAGAGAAAAAAAGATAATAGGAAGTAACAGATCTTTCTCAAAAAGGGGAGGGGATGAAAAAATTGGAATGTTTATGTACACTTACCAACTTCACACAAGGAATATAGACATTACGTGCTGCAAAATGTACCAATAAAAAAATTATACTTATTTAAGTTATTTTAAACTGTGAAAGCATCATTCCAAAAAGAATTAGCTATTCTCCCACTGCTGGATGCTTCAGGCATCTGTCTTTTTAACATCAAACAACACCATGACAAAATCCTGGCTTATTAAAGCTACTTTGGCACTAAGTAGGGAAAAAAGATTAAGAGGTCAAAGGGCATACGTAGTACTTTCTTGGACAGCTGACATTGGTTTCCCTGCCTACTTGAAACTTCTGTCTACTTCAAAGTCAAGTATCTTCATCCTGCCTCCCTCTGTGAAGCATTTGGAAACAGACCTAGACAGACAGATGCATGTATACTAGGTTCGTCTTCCTAACTTTAATTCTAATAAGCATAAAGTAGTGATAGTTTTGTCATGCCTTATGTCCAGGATAAGCCTGAAAGGGATGGAACAAATTATTCTTCCAGAAAGTGCTCGATGTGGGCAGAACTTATACTTGCAAGCCAGGATCCTTACAGAGCAATGACACAAAGAGAGATGCTCGCATAGGGCATGGCAAGAACAACATCCCAACAACCAGAGTGGCAATGTCAGTCTTTGCTGCTTCCCTGCTGGGGCAGTGGGGACAGCAGGTGCTCCCCGAGTTTAAGGGTGGCTCACAGTTCACCCCAGAAACGGACTCTAGCCTGCAACATTAGGCAGTATTTGAAATGCACCCAGCACACTCCTGGTCCCCAAGCCCACCCTGCTGTTCAATGCTCAGACACCTTCACCTGCAACTGCTAGGGCCTGTTGGAAGCCCCCACACTGGCTTAAAACTACCTGACAGTTTGGAAAACCAGGTCTTCACTGTGTCCTGCAATCTGAGGGTGGGAACAACCACGCAAACAGGAGGCCTACTGGGAAATAGACAAGCTTGTTAAGAGAATTCTCATTGCAGAATTCTAGTGACCAAATGTCCTTCCTAATCCTGTCTGCTGTCCTGGGAAAACATTTTCACAATGTCTTTGTATATGGGATAACCACTGCAGCAGGTCCTATTTTGGGCAGATTTTCCACATTAGAAGGCACAATGGTTAAAATGATTATATGATACACTTCCCACCCATGGCACTTTGTTTAATTCACAGTCAAATACCAAAACAGGAGAAAAGACTGTTTACCACATTTAGATTTATAAATGGCTTTCCTGGTCACCCAGGTTGCCCCTCCCCCTCCCTTTCAGACACACAGCTGGGTGGGAATTCACTGACCTAATATCATTGGACAGATAATTCCTTGCCTTGGGGAAAGACTGGCAAAGCCCATAGCATCTGCCATTTCCAATCTATGCTTTGGAACAGTAACTAGGGGCTTGTGCCAAGGTGGGAGGGGACGCGAAATGCCTTCAACAGTGGCTCTGAGTAAAAACTTAAAAATCCATCTACAGCATTGTTGGTAGTCACTGCTTTGCATTGGAAAAGCCATGCATGTGATTCAACTAAATCATCTCAAAGCCTGCACTGGAGAAAATAATTGAATTAAAGAGTTGCTATAACTCATTCAAGTGAGATAAAAACCATCCAGTGGGAAGGAAGAGAGAATGAAGCAAAGACATTGTCGCTGTGAAAATTCGCCGTTGTCTTGAGATAGCAAGGAAAAGAAGCAATATAATGTGGTTCAAAGGACAGATGGGACTTTCCTAATTGTCCCCAGATTCCTAGCAGCAGGGGTGGTAACTAAATGGTTTCAATTAAAAGTTAGAGAAACAGGGGAAGCAGGCAGTAAGTTATGCCTGGTGCTGATAAGACTCAGTTTAGTCTGAAGGATGCGCTGTCCTGATTTCAGACAGCCAAGTGTCAATGGCACATGAGTGGTAGAAGCCATCCCAACATGTCACCGTGACAAGGTGATAAATAAATCTGTCTGTCAAATACAGTGCCATGAGCAGTCATGTGAAAGTACAGAAGCCAAGCACCAGGCAGGAGGCAACGCCTCGACGCAGGGCCCCTTCCGTCTGCCCAAGTGGCTTCTTCCACACACAGAGGCCCTGCCTCTGTCAACCAAGGATGACAAAAAAAAAGAAACATGCACAAGCAAACATGGCTAGAAGGCCGACCATGGTGCAGGTGAAACCACTCTGATGAAGGTGATGAAGAGACTTCCAGGTCATGGAATTGACTCCAAGCATGGAGGTTGGACTTTGAGAGTGTTATGGTTTGTATCTACTTGTCACCCCTAAAGCCACACAATTGGGGCTTTTTGAAGGTGGCTGGACCCACAGTGTGTGAATATGGATTATGGATGTGATACTTAAATTATTTCATTGATTGGATTAGCATGGTTCTGGATATGGAAAGACCCACCCTGGGTGTGGGTGGCACCAAGCAACAGGCTTATAGCCTGGAGTGAATAGAAAGGAACAAGAAGGAAGGCAGCTTGCTGCTCACTGTTGCCTTCTGCCTGCCCTACCATGAACTGTTTTTCCTCTGCCATGCTGCTGCCTTGGAGCCAAGGACTGAAACCTTTACAATCTGTGAGTTTCAATAAACCTTTTTCTTTAACTTGGGTATAAGTTGTTTTGTCCCAGCAACAGAAAAGTAAGACAAGGTGGTTCAAGGATGATATGATACTGGACACAGTATTTAAACATTCATGTCTTAAATCAGTGGTTTTCAAGCAGGAGACATCTCCCACCTCCCACCTCCCACCCAAGGGGCATTCATGGGACAGTATTTTAAGGCAGGGCAGCGGCAAGGGAAGGTGCTACTGATATAAACTGGGTGGAGGGCAGGGATGAGCAAAACAACCCACAATGCCCAGGACAGGCCCCACAAGATGAATTAATTGGCCCAAAATGTCAACAGTACCAAAGTGTAAAAATGTTGCTTGAGAAGAACCATAATTGACAACACCAAGGTTTCAAAGCAACCAGAAATGCTAAGAAATAGCTGTGGCCGATTACGGCCAAGTGAACACCTCACCACCGCTGAACATCAGAGACATCACTGATATGAGGGTGGCTAATGAAATTGGACATGTCAACAAAAGAAGTGTAGCACAGAGCAAAGACAAGCACGAGCAGGAATAGGGTAAACAAGATGTCAGTCCTGAGCCAGCTGACTCAAACAGAAGACATCATCTGCCCCACAACCCAGTATGGGCAGAGAAGAAACTGAGAACACTTGTGGGCATGAGCAGCTGGCAGCCCAATGCTGTAGAGGAGGTCTCTCAATACACTCCAAGTTCTTATTTCCCATCCATGTCACTGTTTCAGAAGGAAAAATTTGACACACACCTACACATAGGTCTCGCAAAAAATAAATCCTTCTATGTGCACAAGTCCCCCACCAACAAAGGCAAACAGAGAGGTAGATGGTCCCAGAAAGCCAAGGTCAATGGACCACATCCTGAACACCAACAACCAACACCAGCAGCCACCTCTTAGAAAGTAGCTTCAGCAGTTCCCAGGCTACACTGAAATCAGGTGGCCCAACCAGGGTTGCAGAAGATTCAGAAGAAACAGCATGTGACCAGCTGACCACGTGGGCAGGGGCTCTTTGTCTCACTGCAGAGATGGGTACATCCAACTCCCTGTACGTTCACTGAGACTGAGGGTCACAGTTCTTACCTCAGGAAAACACAAGAACACAACTGCTATGAGTGCTTTATAAGCTCTGTTCCTCTAGGACTGTGGCCCAGAACACAGACCTATAGGAGCTCTTCTCTCCATCACCAATATTCTCCTGCATGTTCTACTTTGGCAGATGTTCTACAATACCTGAGCCTCAATGAACAAGTGTACAGGTACGCACAGGTTTAGGGGCTACTTATCAAGGAGGGGCTGAGCTGCGCAGGAAGGACAGGTCCTGCAGGAAATAATTTCTCACACTGTTTACCAAAGTCCTGTGGAGATGCAGACACAAATGAGTGAAGCCTTATCTGGGCCCAAAGGCCATTAACCCAGGGCATAAGAGTCCTCATATCAGAAAGTAAGGTGGTCCAGAGAATGAGAGATGAGAATAAGGTTTATTTCCTGGCTGGCTGGCTTTCTTTCTTTCTTTCTTCCCTTCTTTTTTCCTTTCTTTCTTTCTTCCTTCCTTCCTTTTTGCTGTTTTGGTGTTAGGAATCAAACCCAGAACCTCATACACTCTAGATAAGTACTCAACCACTAAGCTACATCCCAAGTGTCCCCACCTCTGCTTATAAATACTTAAGATGTTTTGGGGACTCCCCAGTCAACAAAGATAATCAACCAAAGCAATCCAGCAAAAAGACACTGTATGTAGCTTAACACATTCATGACTGGGTTGTAATTACTTTCTCGCTGCCAGGAGACTCTGAACCACCAGTGTTGTACGCAGGACTGTCCCATCGGGTACGAGCTGCATGATGAGATGGGACAGTCCTGCATGCAACACAGGTGGTTCAAACCACTGGGAACATGTTAGTAACACATTTTGTTTGACTGTTTATCAACAAAAATCTCTGGGCTAGAATAAGACATTTTGAGTAGTGCCTAAGTATTGAGTGGTAGTATAATTATCAGTTTAACACTTTATTGTACAGTTAGTATTTCCTTTTTTTTCTTTGAATAGGAAAAATAAGACTGAGCTCAGTGTTAAGTCTGCACTGTCATGGTGGTGATGGGGTCAAATTATGAGAAGCGGAAAAAAATGCAAAATATAACAGTATGATGACGGTGATAAAATTCCTACATGATCTGAGATCAAACTATCAGGAACTGAATATTACCTCATTAATATTTCTTATTTCTCAGGGCAAAAATAAAAGACAATAGATCTACATGACCAAACACATTGTTACAACGGACAAAAACTCCCCACAAAATAGTCCCTGGTTGCTGGAATGGGAGGTAGGTAGTAGTATTTAGTTACTAACAATGGTAAGTGCCAGAAATTATCTGCAGAGAAAATGATGTGGACAGAAATCTCCTAACAGATTTTTTTTTTATAAGTCAGGCAATGATAATGTATTTAGGTATAAAAAAAAGAAAGAAAAGAAAAAAGGCAAACTCAGGTAGGAAATACCAAAAGTCTATGCAGCATGACATATCTGCAAGCAACAGACTTGTTTAGTGAAATTAACTAGTGGTTTGGGGGTGTGTGTGTGATATACAAGAGTGCCCCAATTTCTTTAGAGAAATTAACATTTCAATCCTGTTTTTATCTAGAAGTCATTAAACTGTGCAACATGAATTATTGGAAGTGTAGCAGCGAATTAACTCTATTCATCAACTAAGTCCAAACACTTTAGAGTGCATCGGTAATGAAAAAATAGCTCTACATTTCTATCTCTTCTCATTAAAGTAAACCAGTTTTCCCTCTCTCAGTATATAAAACTGTCTTCTCTACATATAATTTATATTACCATAAGCTGGTTCACATTCTAAACTATTACACGTCTCCAATTAATTTTTGCAGCTTTTGCCTGAAAATTTAATGAGATAGTAGTGTATGAACCTGCTGACTCCAGATTATGTGTATGCTCCCAATATTCCTGTTGGCATAATAAAATAATCTGATTTGGACCTCATGAGAGCATCTCCCATTGCCGGAGTGGTGAAGGTAATGCGTAGATTAGGTCTACGCATTTCACTCTTTTAAATCCAATTATAAAATTTACTGGCCTCAAATTAAACTGCTCCTACTCATCAACCTGGAGAAAAAGAAAAAGAAGCAGCTGGGTCCAATTATCACCCAACACCAGTTCTATAAACATTTCAGAGGAGAGCTAAGATGGATGACTATTTGTCTAAGAACCTGGTTTTCTACCATGGAAGAGATGAGGCTGCCGGACTTCCCAAAGCCAACCCCAAGGGGCAGCAAAGGCAGGCACACAGGTGAGTATGGGGAGCAGCAGTTCCTCACTCTGTCAGGCACACGTGGCACAAATGGGGTTTATACCAATTCACAGTTGTGTGTGCATGAGTGTGCGCACATGCATTTGTGTAACACCAATCTATACGTACATGCAAGTGTGTTGTGTAGTATGTTTGTGTGTGTGCGTGTACACGTCTGAACACGTGTTTCCGTGTGTGTCTATCGAAGTGCACCTGATGGAGTTCAGACAAAAATGAGGTGACAGGCACCGGTACCTTGGAAGTCTCAATGACAGTCCCCCTCTGTAATTACTACCCTTTGTCAAGAGATCTAGGTGCAAACAAAAGGTAAATGGAACCAAGAATACTAGGTGAAGCAATTAGCAATCATGGTTCATAAAGTGCCTACTATGCATCTCTCTGCCTGTCTCTGTCTCTCTCTCTCTTTAAACAGATCTTAAACTACACTAAACAGTCTGCCATCAGTTACTGGGTTGATGTGAAACCGGAGGATATTTAGCCTAGGATCGAGCTGACAGACCTTAGGAACCCACAGTCCACTCACTGCTTGCTTACACTGCTAATGGTGACTCTAATACCCTCATCACTGGCCCTGAAAAATTAATGTTAACAAAAGAATATGTAGCACTGACCAAGTGTGACTATATAAGGGTCACCCTTAATATATGAGTTGGTAGATATTTCTGTTTAAATTTTTATGAAGGTCAGTTCCTCAGGACTGAGAGGATGAGGCTTCTGTGGAGGGATCCAGCCTAGGGGCTGCCACTGGTCAACAGAGACAGACAAACAGGCATCTGAACCGGGTCTCTTGCACTGGTCTATCTAGGGCCTGGCTATGGCAAAGTCTTAGACTCATTTTGGTCTGGGGTCACCTTCAGAGAGCAGAGCAGGGTACTTGGGGCACAGAGCTCCAAACCATCAATCAACAAGCTCACCTGACTGAGCATCTGCCAGGTCAGGAAATCCCCTTTGTATGTGTTGTAATCAAATGTAGGCTTCGAAAAGCCAGATTAAAGCCACCAACTGACATGTGGTCAGGAGCACTCAATCTCCCACTTTCACCCAATGTCCAAACAGATGTGGGATTAGGTGGCGAAATAGAATGTGCTGGGTGAGTGGCCCAAACCTGAATCCAAGTTCAAATCCTACTTCTGCTCCTGTCAAGTGCAAAAAAGTCAATGAACCTCTATATTCCCTGTTACAAGGAATAAATGAGGATGAGAACCCCAGACTGCCAGTACTGTGCTCCAGACATGGGCCTGAATGAAGCTATACAGCGTCTGGCATGCACAGAATGTGTAGCTCATGGGGCTTCATTTCCAGGGCCACTGTCTGGACCACCCTGCGCCCCCACAAACAAATAAACAAAACAAAACACTAGTTCATTTTAGCTCTGTTTTCATGGTGAAGGGAAGGCATGGGACTCAAGCCCTGATTCCTGACACTCAGCTTGCACTCCAGGATCACTGAAGGACACTTCTTCCCCCAGCTGCAACCATTATCTGCCGGGGAATGTTCCTTTTCAAAGGAAGCTGTTTGTTGCTTACCCTCACCTGGGAAAGACTAGGTTTTCTGGCTTCTGCGACTATCAACAGGTTTGTATAAAAATAAGCTCTTGAAGGGGCGTGGTGGCACATGCCTTTAATCCCAGCACTCAGGAGGCTGAGGTAGGAGGAGTGTTGAGTTTAATGCCGGCTTGGGTTACAATGTGAGCTCAAGGCCGGTCTGAGTTACATAGTGCGACCCTGCCTCAAAAAACTTGGGCCAGGAGTTTGGCTCAGTGGCTTAAGTGCCTGCCTGCCAGGCACAAGGTTGTGAGTTTGATCCCTTGTGCCACCAAAAAAAAAAAAAAAAAAAAAAGCAAAGCAGCTCTTGAGTTGCCAAAAGCCCTGTTTGAAAGAGAACACAAAGATACCCAGATACCATGGGAAGTGGTACCTCCAAGAATAGCAGAAGGTTTCCCAAGCACTGCCCAGGTCATTTTGCCTGAATCTATCACTCCAGCAAGTGTGTCTCAGCTGGTCATCCTGGACTGATCCTAGAACCAATATCATGCCTGCACATTCCGGCCATAGGAATTCTCAAAATAAGATTCTGTATAGTCTCAGGTCCACTCCACGCATCTAAAAAAAACCCAAATCCTACAGGGCCAAGCCTTGGGGAGGATACAAAAGATATCACCAAGATCAAAACTAAATGTTGCAAACATTCTCATGTTGAATGAAGCTATTAACTGTTACTGGCATGCACAGATGTTGTCTATTTCTAAAAATTCCCAAATAGATCAATTAGCATATTATAAAGAATTTACTTCCGTTTTCCCTTGACAGATCATAAAAGCCAAAACACAATGCTCAGTTTGAAACTGACAAGTGTATATAGCAGGAGATGCTATATTAACTGCAAACAACAGCAAAAGAAAATGGTATTTATAATGATTAGATACCTAATTAATTCTAAGAGTAGAATGTCAAAAGCTTCACATGCATTTCTTTGGTAACTGAATGTTGACATCAAACAAGTCATTTCTGTTCCGGGAAAGCAAGTCTTAACACCTTCCTAACACTTGCACCCACCCAGCAATAGGACTCTTCCATTTGCTTTCTAGGTAAGTTACTGGGAACATGTGTGGAAAAGAAAGGGAAGTCTAGAACTCGGGGGCAAACATACATGTGTGCACACACAACAATTAGGAGAAATAAGGTCTAAAGTTTAAGTACTGTGACATATGTAAATATGTCCATCCCCTACTATGGCAATTAACTCAGTTGAAAGGAAGGAATTCTCAAGCTTCTGCCATGTGAAAAAATCTGGGGCCTTTGTTGTTCTTTATCTTGACAACAGGGTGGGGGGAACAGCGCTAAAGCAGACAAAGGTATAATGACATTATTACCCTATAAAACCTTAAGCATTCTCCTTACTTGTATGTTTAGAAATGACCCTTTGGAGAAGGAAGAGTGGGGAAGATAAGGAAAAGAGGAGTAAGAACATGTGAAACCCAAAATTAAATTAATACATGCAGAGTTGTCCTTCTTACCATTCTTCCAGAATCCGCTTCCTAGATTGCAAATCAAAATCTGCATTTAAATAGAATATTTTTAATGTAGAAAAGAGGAAGCCCTAGGGTACAAAGGTATTGCATTCAATATCTACGGGCATAACATTGCATTTTAAATGAGATGCGGCATTTTGAAATTTACTGAATATATTACATATTCCAAACTGTCTTGTTATTACTGTTTTTACTAAATTCTATCTTAATAGATATGTTTCTTTTACAGCCAGAACTGTTAATAAAAGTAATGTGAAATTACATCATTCTATCAATTTAATCTTGAGAAAAGATTACACGATCCTGGATCTCAAAAGCTATGGGCTCTGATAATTCCAGCCATTATTCAGTGTGAAATTCAAACAGTCTGAATTCATTAACATTGGTTGTTACAAATCTGCATTTTTAGACTTTGCCATAAAATGCAGGAGTCCAAACCCAGTGACCTGAATCTAACAACCTTTCATGTGAAGTGGTCGTGTTCACCAGCTTCTCCCAGCGTGGCTCTCGGATAAAGCCTGATGTCCTCACCCTCTCTATAGCTGCGGAGAGTCGGGGGCTGTGTTGGCCTCAGGCCCTGCTATGGTTTAAAGGTGTCCCTCACAGTTCAAGCATCGAAGACAAATTCAGATGTCGATGGTACTTGGAGATGAGACCTGAAGGGAGACAGTCAGGCTTGAGGCCAGGAAGGTAGGTCCTGGGGTGGTGTTAGTGGTCACATGCTCTCTCTGTCACCAGATGCTGCCACCTCAATAGTGAGCTTCCCAACTTCTACAACTGTAAAAAATTTCTTTTCTGTATAAATCACCCAGTCTGTAGTACTATTACAGCAGCAGAACACAGATTAAAAGAGGCCCCATGATGACACTAACAGTCAGGAAAACTGCAGGCATTCAGCCACCAACAGGACGGTGGGAAGATATTCTCAGACAACAATGCACACCTCAGACAACTGGACACATCAGGGTACAGATCAGCTGACGTGGGTGCAGCTGCATGGCGCCAGCACATCGCCTTTGTAGTGGCTTCAGCCACTGCATGAGCATCTGGGAAAGGCTTCAGCATGACCCCAAACCCTCCATCACATGGTATGCGAACATTGCCAGGTTGATGGGAAAGGTAGGTACCTTCCACCTTTCAAGTCCCAGGAGGAAAACATCACTTTCAGGAACGTATTAAAGATGGCACTACTATAGCAGGGCATGGTGGCGCACGCCTTTAATCCCAGCACTCGGGAGGCTGAGGTAGGCGGAGCATTGTGAGTTTGAGGCCAGCTTGGGATACAATGGCAGCACAAGGCCGACCTGAGCTACATAGTGTGACCCTGCCTCAAAAAACTAGGGCTGGGAGTTTGGCTCAGTGGCTTAAGCACCTGCCCTGGCAGGCGCGAGGTTGTGAGTTCAATCCCTGGTGCTGCAAAAAAAAAAAAAAAAATTAATTGATTAAAAAAAATTAAAAAATAAAGATGGCACTGCTAAGAGTTCTGTTCCTGCATCTAATAAATTTTCCTTATAGCACTGACCACAGGTGCTGCCTGGGAGAAACACATCCTGTACTGCTTCTTGTGGACAGGATCAGGCACCCATGCTTAGCCTACAGTTGCCTGCGTTTCCTGTTGCTGCTGCTGCTGATGATGACAAAGATGACAGCATTAATCCTCTCCTAAATCTGTACTTTTTATCAGGCACTTGCTAAACCCTTGTAAATATTATTTCATTGAACTCTGACAACCCTGAGATCAAGCACTAGCATTAACCCCCGCTGACCGTCAGAGGGGACTCTGATACACTAAATTCAGAAAGGTTTATGTAGTTTTTCCAAGGTCAATGGTGTCAGAGGAGGTCAAGGTCAGACTGCAAGTGTTTCCTGTCCATACTTTCAGGAGCCTGACTTCTGTACATCACACCAAGATCTTGGCATTACACTCTTTACTGTCCTGATGTCCCCATGCAAATACAAGGAGGAAGAGCCAAAGCCATCGGGCTGCTGAAGCTGAAGGGAGCGACTGTTATGATGCAGTTCCATTCGGAAGAGCAGAGCTGCTTCCCAGCCAAGTCTAACGCTACATCAATCTGCTCAGTTTAAATATGAGCGCAGAAGGCTTTCCGGCCTTAAACAGGTCTCGAAGTGCTGCCACTTAAAGACTGTGGGAGATCAGAGCACAAATCAATATGGATGCTCCTTCCTAGAGGAAGCTGCAGCTGACATCATGGTTTAGAGGTCATCTTATGCTGTAATTAGGGAGCGGCGATTAGGTGCAATTGAATTATGAAAACCCAGGAATACCATCTTCTTGTCCAAGTGCAGGTTTTGAACACACGCAGATCTGGTACCAGCAGTTATACATTCAAGAAACACCAGTTTCTGAAGGCAAGGAATCACATGCAGCCACCATGCTGGGCCTGGGCCCATGAAAGAACTGGATACACAGGCTATCGGAGATTTGGCCCCACCCAACGGTCTGGGACTACAGGACTCAGATAACCAGTTGGGCTCAAGATCACATCTTGGATGTAGTCAGGACAGTTCAATCCAGGCCCTCTTACCTGTAAGGGCAGTACAAATAGGGAATCCCCAGATAACAAGAGAGTGTAGGTAAGTTTCCATGCCACACAGGGTTCAGACCCCCGACTCTATGTGCATACAGGAAATACAGAGGCATGCCTGTGCTTTCCTGTGGTGGAACACTCAAGAACCTGGTTTTATTTTTTTCAGAACATATACACTCCCCTGGACAGGTAGTGTAACATGCTGGTTTGCCTTCTGTCAGCAGCAAACACTCCCAACTAACACAGGGCAAAGCAGCCTTCCAGACAGGTGCTGGAATGGGTTCCTGCATGAGCCCAGTTACTCCACACCTCCCTGTCTTACTGCAGCCTGGGTTTATTTAAAGAAAAATTCAGGGGCATCTGCACTGTGTAGGCTATGCACAGAAAATTAAGGAGACAAGTGTAACAGACATAGCTCTGCCTCAGCGAGTTTGTAGAAATCACTAGAAGGTTTTATGTGACAGAACTCTTCCATTAATCCATGCTGTTAGTTTATTTTACCTGCTGAAGGGGTCACAAGGGTCAGGAAAAGACCCAGGCAGAAGAGACTGCTGTGCCAGCGACTATGGGATCACACCACCCAATGAAGACACTGCAAATGGGGCTGGGTGCACTTGCCCTGAATTAGCTCTTGGTGAATGCCGGTCTGGAGGCTCCAGGACTGTTGTCTAATTGGACTTCCACACATCCAGACTTGACTCTCCCCCACCCTCTCCCCAGAAACTCCCTGCTTTGTGCTTCAACTCCGCTTTTCAAGAAATTGCTGGTTACACCCTCCTCGGGACAACAAAGATATGCTTTGAGGTAAACAATGTATAACTGAACCAAAAGTGGGAAGGCAACCACAGACTAGGTACCATGTTACAAGGAACAGGAACCAGATGCCTTTGCCATCATCCTTGTTTTCTATGAATCAGTATCAAGACACGGCATAATGCTGTTTGGAGAAATCAAGGCCCTCTTCAAGTGGAACCAATTGGAAGTTCACAGGGGACACCTAACTTGTCAGCCTAGAGAAAGGTCAGAAGGGGAGGATCAGGTGTGGAGTCAATGCTGTTAGTGAGTATACATTCATGAGAAATAGAAATTAAATACTGCGAGCAGATGCTCTAAACTGCTATACGTCCACAGGTTATGTCTTTTATCCTTGCATATTAACATTTTCCCCTAATGTTCTATCTTCTTGCCATATATAATTAATTTTAACAGCTTCTGCAACTTATCCCCACAGGTTGTTGCCGTTTCTCTTAAATAGTATGCTGCTGAGAAATTGATTTGTTTGCTCTGTGTGCCTAAAGAAATCACACTATGAAATATGTATAAATATGTCAGTGTTCAGCCTGCTGCTTAGGATAAGTACAGAGAAATGTCCCATTTTTACCTCCTTATACCAGGGTCCACTCAGGGAAGATATTCTCATGAACTACCCTAGGACCCACACACAAAAACTGGGGAATTACACATTTTCTTTTAAAACCTGCTATTTATCCTTAACTGGTACAAGTCTAGAGGAATTATCTTAATTGCTATGTGGAAAGAATGAACTGCAAAAGCATTCAGTTAACTAAGAACACTTTGTAACAGCTTGGGGCCAGGTAGGAGTTGCCTAGTTTGCCAAAAATAAACAATCAATAAATAAAGCAAATGTGTTTCCTTGGTATTAATGCCAGGGAAGGAAACCCCAGGCAGCTTGCCCTTCTTTCAGTCCTAGATAAAGAACACCAGGCCAGGAACACACCTTTCATAAGGGACAGCAGAACTATGTTTTCCCGAGAAAGTTACTTCAGTATTCAGCTTTCTGCTCTTTAAGCAAAAGTGAAAACAGATCAGAAATACCATGAAAAATTCTGAAAGTAGCCAGGTTCTTTGCTATCATATTGGCTGAATGCACATCTCAGCAGACTCTTGGGACTGTTGAAGCTTTTTATTTTTAAAACAGGGTCTCATTATGCAGTTCAGGCTGGCCTTGAACTCACAGCAATCCTCGTGACACAGTCTCCTGAGTGCTGGAATTACAGGCATGCGACACCACACCCAGTTGAAGATTTCTTTTATAGGTGAATCAACTAAAAACTGCCTAAGCCAAGAGCATGTTTAAAATATTAAATGTGGCCAGGTATTGTGGCACATGGCTATAATCCCAGCACTTGGGAGAGTGAGGCAGAATCACGGAGAGTTCTAGGCCAGCCTGGGCTACTTAGTGAGTTGAAGGCTAGCATGGACTACACAGTGAAACCCTGTCTCAAAAAACAAAAAACAAAAACTAAAAACAGAATGTTACTGGTCTCATGCACTCTATCAGTAGTCACAAAGCCAGCATTTAGTGCTAAACAAAAAAACATCTAGAGAGAAATAACCCTTTCCTCTGCCATTACTCACACTTGATTTGGGACCAACATTTTAGCCCAAGAAAGTTCTTTTTCTACGTCTTTGTTCACACAACACATGCATCTCCAAACTGAAACTTGACAGTGAATACAAGACGTCATTTCCTTCAACAAATAACATTCTTTCACTTCACCTAGTCACATTCATTCTTTCTAACTCTTTCTCCCCTCTCTCCAGCAAACCATGCTCAAGTCTTTGGTAAAGGACAGTGATCTGTCAGCGACATCTGCCTCTGACTGCTCCACAGAACGGGGCTGTGGTTCCTCAGTGCAGAGGGAAGACTTTGGGCAGGGCAGGAACTCCCATTGGCCAGACTTCTGTTTCTTAGATCTCCCCAGGCTGGTGTTACAGGAGCAAAGGAGGGTCTTCTCCGTGTTTATAAATAATGCTTACCCATAGTCACACTTTCAGGGGGAAGAGCAACCCTGGTTTCACTCACTTTGCATAGAATGCATCATATCCTTTCACAAGTCTGCTGCAGGGGTTGATGTCATCACACACTTGAGAAAACTTCCAACAACATCAAAGACCCCCAAAAGCCATCACCAACTACAAAAGGATTCACCAACTACAAAGAGATCCCGCAATACTGGCAAAACAAATCATGACACTGTAGCATTTCAGGCTAGCACCAGCATGGGACAAGAGGAAACCTGGGTTTAGGGTCGTATTGCCACTGCCTAAATCCCAAGTCTACCAGAAGGCCCACGTACTGACAAGCATGTCTGAGAGTCCAGTTCTTCACATATAAAATGGGGATCTCAGTCAGGATCCAAAGGCTCTTGGGAAGAAGGAAGGGCCACAACCTACATTCCCCAGTATAGCATCTAAGCCCTATGCTCAATAGTGACACAGTGGTACCATTCACCAGCGGTTGTAGGGCAACAGGCTCACCCACCCTCCTGAAGTTCACTTGGAACCATCTCTTTTCCCAAGGTGGCCCTGTAGTGGGAGACCCACTCTGGCAGAGAGCCCCAGAATGCCCAGGCAGGATTCTGCCACATGGGTGCCAGAGTGAAAACTGAGACCTTCTGCCTTGTTCTGTTCCTCCCAACTTTGATTAGAACCAGCGCCGGGAGGTGGAGACATCACTAACACAGTGGAAAACTGAACCCACCAGGAGGAGCCCAGGATCAGCCCTGGAAGGGGCCAGCTGAAACTCTAGAAAAAAGTAGGAGACAGGACTGGGTGTTCAGTCTTACCCAGGAAGCCATGTTAAGATTTTGAGACCATCAGAAGAAAGAAACAAGGCTGTATGAACACCTCCATTTATTCACGGGAGGCCCAGAGGGGCTTCATGTGTGGATTCTGAAGCACAACCCGTGTCCTGAAACCTCAGAAATAAAATCCAAACAAGCAGCATATGTTCTAGCTGGGGCTCCTTCTTCCCTCTCCACAGAGAGCTGGCTAAAGCTGTGTTGGCATCTTCCCTGGCACCCCCATCTCGGCCTCCTGGTTTTTTCTCATCTAAAGAGGTTTCCCCACCCCAAATAAAGACCTTGAATATCTTCCTCTGCCTTGTGGTTTCTGACAATGCCATTCATGCCTCTGGCCTAAAAACTGGAGCACAGCTGCTAATCCTAGATGGCCAGATTGATTGCTGGTCAGGTGAAGATAAGCACCCAAAAGGCCACAGCTCTGAAGGACCCTAGGAGAATACAATGCTGGGTCCATGATCCATGCCACTAGACCCCAAAGTTGAAGTACTTGTTTCTAGAGCAAGACAACATTGTGCTCTCCTTGGAAGAAAACTATCTTGCTTGTTGGTTGTTATGGTTTGTGTCTTCATGCAGTCACAGGAGGTAGGCTTTTCAGAGTTGGCTGAATCTAGAGTTTGTGACTGATTCATGGACCAATGCTGGGATTAAGGGTAAGAGTGTGAGTCTACACCCACCCTAGGGAGGAAAGCCTGCATACAATATAACGTACAGAAAAAGTCTTGTCTCCTCTCCTGTTGCATGAACTGTTGCCCTGCTGCCATGTGCCACCTTGCCTTGGATCCAGTGGATCAGAGGTTTGTAGAAAATGCCACAAACTGTCAGATAAATAAAGCTTTCCTCCTTTAACCTTCTATATCGGAATTTTGTCTCAGCAACTAGAAAAATAACTAAAATAGTGGTGCAGCACTCTGAAAGGCTGAGATGGGAGGGCTGCAAGTCTGAGTCCAGCCTGGGCAACTCAGTAGACTTAAAAATAACAAACGATGTGGCTCAGTGCAAAGGCCCTGTGTTTAATTCCTAGTATTGAGGGGAAAAAAAAAAAAAAAAGACCTGCTTTGCCCAGAAACAGGTCAGAGGCCCAACACCTGGCACCACAGGTCTGTCAAAGTCACACCTCAGTTGGTCAGCAGAGCTTGGTTACAGTTGGCAGAACACACCAAGGTCTCTCATGCCACCAAGTGTATAGGTGACCGGTACCGTAACACCCTTCGGATTGTGTCTTCAGGGGCCTTGTTAGATATATCAAGCTTCTACATCATTATTGTACTCTTTTGAAGTACGCAGTGTGGACACACAGCCAGAGACACTGACACATCATGTGCTTCCAAGAGCGCAGCTGCCACTATTACACCATCATTTTACCTAAGAAGGGCTTTGATTTGACTTCTACTCATTTTTAGACATTTAACCAAAAGTGCTTCCTCCCGACACTTTTGTTAAAATTACCAGATAATTGGACGGTGCTGCAGATATTAATGCTTAATGACAAAATGGTACAAGAAAAACCATGACAGAGGCCAAGTGATGAGCAACTCACTCTGGTTCTTGGAGAAGCCAGCAAGCATATGGCACATTTGAGTTTTCGTTGTAATAGTAACAACATATAGAACAGGTAGTAAAAAAAGAATGAAAGGCAACAGATAGATTTAACTTGTCATTATTCATTATTCATGACAAAACGAGCCTCTTTGGGAGGAGAAATCTGAAATATTCAATGTGAAGATTTTACCAAAGGCCACGAACCAAAATATCAAGTCTGGTACAAGAGGAATATGCAATGTTTTTAAATTAGGATATGCTCAAAAATATAAAAATGACAAGAATGACATTAAATGGTTCTCATGCTTCACAAGCTTACCATTCTAAGGCCCACGATTTTAATGGAGCTGTGGGTTTTAATCTACTTCCTTCTCCTTTGGTCACATGAAAAAAGAACCATCTACTTCAGAGTTCTCAACAGGTTAAGCTCCCTGGTTGAAATCAGTATTTGATCCTTACTTTGGCAAGAATCCAATCAGCCAAAATATTGCTATGGAGTGACCACAGGCCAAACTGAGGGGGTGGGTGCCGGCAGAGTGGGGTACAACATACTTAGCATTGTGACATGCCATAGAGCAATGGTGGCAAACCTTTTATAACTTACAAGGAACAGTCAGCTGATACACATGTGCCTTAGTTTCACCACCACTGCCACAGAACCTAAGAGGTTTAAGTGCAAACACATACTTTCTGGAGATCTGCAAGAACTCCACCTTTAGATTATCCAGAAAAGTGGTAGTGGTGGTGGGGTATTAGCCCTAGAGCTATGGTGCAGTCAGGTTAGTAGTGAGTGTGGGCTGTAAATATCATATGACTATCATGGCACACTGACCATGCTTCAACAATGGCCAATGCCAGTACTACAGTTTCTTAAGCTCTTGCAGAGTGCTAACCAAAACTCTTACTCTAAAAGTATGCCTAAATCATACAAGGGCTGGGAGGCACCATGCAGTGCTCTGTGTTAAAGCACACTTAGTGCTCAGGAAGCATATGTAACAGGAAATGTGTTTCAGTTTCGTTCTGATACTAGATGCATTTGTAGACTATTAACTCTTTATTGAGGTGGAAACCCTATTAAACAAGATTCTGGACAGGCTCCAATTATTAGGTTGAATCAAATGACAATACCGTGATTCGAACCTCTTTGATATTTAAAAGGTCCACTTCATCCTCATCTTTAGAAGAAATGATTTTTCAACCCTAAAATGAATATCCATAAACACACTGTGCTGCCCTGTTAAATTCTGGCTCTCTAGTTGAGGTATTCCCCTGAGAGAGGCGAAACACAGAATTCCTTCTTAGTGAGACCACTCAGGCATTGGGCACTGCCAGTACCTTGGCACAGAAATCATCACTAGTGGAAACTACTATGAACTAACCTACTGGTCACACCTTCAGTGCCAGCACAACACAGCAACTAACACAATGCCAGCTCCAGGTCTATGGTGAGTGTCTGTGCTTGAAAATTCAAGACAGGTCCTAGCATACAGGTCTCTGCAAAAATGGATGAGTCAGAAAAGAAATACATATTAACCTTAAAAAGCAGAACTGAATGAGTAAGATTGAAAGTGGCTAACACGTCTTACTTTCTTGTCTTTGCAATGCAATACCTCACACCTACAACTTAAAGGATAGGTTTATTTTGGTTTACAATTTGTAAGTTTCAGCCCATAGTCAGGTGGCTCAAGGCAGGGCAGCATGACTGAGAAGCAGCAGCTCAGTGCATGGCAGCAGGAAGGAGTGAAGGGAGGAGCAGGAAGAGATAAGCTTCCAAACAGCAAGTCAGTTATAAACTCAACAGTGAACTAGTCCACTGATGATTATCATGCCCTCATGATCCAATCACCTTCTAAAAGCCCTACCTACGAGCATATGAGGCTCTGGGGGTATATCTAAATATAAACAATAGCACATGACTTCCTTCATGTCACCCTCAAGAAGGTTCAATGAAACTTCCAGCCTCTCATCCTCCCAGATGTTAAGATCCTTAACTGATCCAAGATTATCATACAGCTCCTCTGATGATAAGTAACAGAATATGAGCATCAGGATCCAACGTGATGCTGTGTTTTTGTTTTGGTTATGTTTTGTGTTTGAGACAGGGTCTTGCTACGTAGCCCAGGATGGCCCTCGAACTTGCAGTGATCCTCTTGTATAAGCCTTCCCAGTGTTGGGGTTACTGCACGCACCACCACGCCCAGTCACCTCTGTGGTCTTTTGTCCCAAAAACCTTGGCAAAGCATTCCTGGGAAAAATCTTTGTATTTCCAGACCAAATTAAATCTATGAAGTATGTGTGGGTTGGTGGGTGGATCAAGAGGATTATTTCAGCCCACCTATTCAATTTGTAAGGAAGGTTCCCTTCCACATGACCAGAGAAGACGCTACTTGCTCATGGTCATAAGGCTGGTGAGTCTTGTGGTGGCATAGGCCTGGGCCTGCCACTCAGGAAGCCAAGCCTGAGGGGGCAATGGTACACCTGACCTTCCTTCCCATGCAGTTATTCCTCGCTTTATACTGAGTAAATTGGTAAGTAAGTAGCTCACACGTTTCTTCTTGCTTGAATGACATTACAGTTCAAGGAGAAAACTTTTCTCCTCAAAGGAAAAAAATCAGTCCCATCAGAGAAGTTGCCACTTCGAACTTGAGTAAGACCCATGTTTTATACGAAAGTGCTGAAAGCCTGCTGAGTCTAAACTCAGAGCCCTGCAGGTGCAGGACTGAATGGGTCTTAGTGAATATTCTCCCCACCACACCTCAAGTGAGCGTAGGCAGAATTGAATGTTCTCTCCTGTCTACACCCACATTCCCAATCAGCTTCCCCAGCAAAATCATTATATGTGTGAAACATCAGAGGTTGGCAACACGAAAGATTTAAGCTGATTATGACCAGCAAGCAAGCTGCCTTTTTTCAAAAACATCTATCCACCCTTTTACAAGTGACTGAGGTGGCATATGACCATCTCCTTATTTTTTATTCTTTTTAATTAATACATCCAGAAGACCTAACACTATTTCCATCCTGACTCGAGTTTCCTTGCAGTATGATTTCCGCTGACTTATCTCTATAGCAGCAGCAGCAGGAATCACTTTATGCAGAACTGCATTACTTCGGAGTTAATTACATGTATTTTGCTTTTGATAAATGAAAATACCAGATGTAATTAATTGAAAGACAATCAATATGATCCTGCCATTAGACATCCAAGTGAAACATCCAGAGGCTGTTGGCAATCCAGTCATCAACTAATTGAAAACACATTCCAAAGGGGATTTGAGAAAACTGAACTTTTACCTGAAGATATTTTACAATAACTCACCAATATTAATCTGTCCACAAACTATGGTTCACGTGATGGGCTGTCCGTCTTTTTAAGGGGATACAGCTTCATTGGTTCAAAACCATTTAAGGTGATGAAACCCTGAAAGTGAAATGAATTGAGTCAGTAGGGTTGAAGCAGTGATTTTGTTTACATCTAGCCACCCTTTAATTGCATTTTTCCAATGCTTTTGACTCTAAGCTACCAGAGCTTATTAAATGGTCTCATTAAAAATACTATTTGTCTTGCTGTAGTCACACACCAGATCAAATTAAACAGCAGAGCACCAGAACAAATGAACTCTTTCCATCTATTCTGACATGAAGCCAAGTGTGCAAAACTAGGTGATATTGTGTCATCACCGTGAAAATGTCATTTAGCTTTCTTTACATCTCCAAGTAGCAAGCAAAGGGACCAAACAAAATCAATACCATCAACCAAAAAGTATCACCAACTATTTTGAGAAATAAGGAATATAAAGTGCAATTCATAAGCCCATGGTTTCTAAGTGCTATTAGCATAAATGCTGACAACTGTTAATCTACTGTAAGTCTGACAAACGGTTGCAGTTGTCCATTAATAGAAGGGCATTTTAACTTACTACAGAAATTGATTACTCAGTTAAGAATTCAATCCTAATGTTCAATAAAATCACACTTTCTTGGCAAATGCAATATGAAACGAGGTGACACATTAAATAGCACTCACATTTATTTTACTGTACATGGAATAGAGAAGAAACATATGGTACCATCCATGGTATCAGAATCACCTATATACATGGGGCTGGAGGAGGGGTGGACAGTAAGTTACTCCTGTGGCTGACAGAAAAGGCCAACATCTGGGCAGCAAGCATGGCCAGGTGTCTCTCTATGGCTTTTCAGTGGAGACAGTCTCACTACTGGAGTTGCTACATTAAAGTAACCTTTCCCCAACCCAGTGACAAAGGGGAGAGATATATTGTACAGACATGAGTTCAACCCTCACTATTCTCAATGCCACTTTTCATAAAGCAAGATTCAAATAGACATGAAATCATTGTAACCAGCTTCCTACCTACACTATGTTTTTCCAGCCATTTATATCTGAGGAAGCTGTAGATTCCTAATAGTTTCTCATTTAAAACAAAGCGAAATCTTTTAGGATCTAGGTCCATGAGACACACTTCCCTTGCACGATTATTTAGCAAGTCACAAAGAAGGACCCACTGGGCCTCCCAGGTCCTCCATCCCCATTCAACAGAAAACTACAATCTTCTCTATGTTCTATGTACTTCATTTAACAGAGCGAAGTTTTGGAATCTGACAACAAACTTGTACTTCACAACTAGAATCAAAGGCAGGAAGTACCCTACAGAACTGTCCCTTGGGTAGAATGATACAGTATTAGCACAGCACAGTGCAGACATCCCGGCATCTTAAGTACAAGGAAGGGAGGGACATGCACAGTCTTTCAATAGTTCTAAACCTCTAATGACAAACATCTGCTACCAGAGCCAAAGAAAATCTTTTTGAAGAGACAAAACTTGTCTTGTGAACTCCTACTCAACCCTCAAAACTCAAAGGTATCTACTGTAATAGCTCCCTTGCTCTGAGTGCCGAACTGCTGCTACACACCCTGTCCATCTCCAAGTCTTTAAATGTTAAAACCCCTTGACTGCATTTTATTCATCTCTAGAATGTAGTAAAAGGAAATCAAACATTTAACTGCATAACAAAGTGCACTCCTTATGTAGTCTCGCTCTTCCTGGTTTACCATAAGCTTCCTTTTTCTACTTCCAATGCTCTGCACACTGGACACAGACAGTCACAGGAACACATTAACATCTACCTAGTCCTAGGAGGTGGTACAGGCCTCTGAGATACTGCATAGTAAAATTAATCAAATAGGAAACAGACAACTCCGCCTTGCAGAAGGCTTCACCGAGGAGGTGACATCTCAGGGAATTTCAAGCTGGGGAATTCGGAAGCACCTGCAGACGGTGGAGTGAGCAGTGACAGCTTATTTAGTGGATTAAAAACATGAAAAGGCAGGGAAAACTGTCAGAATCTTGAAAGCGAGTGCCTATTGTTACTTGAAGGTCGAAAGAAGTACTTAAAAAGACTGGAGCTACAGAAAATGAAAAATTCAAAAATACTTGTTCTAGCAGATACTTGCTGACAGAAAAGCACGGAGCGGTGCCCCAAGGATTCGCCTGGGGAAATTTTCTTGGCAGGATCTCTCTAAGAACTTCCAGGAGTATACAATCAGACACAGAAATGACTTAGCTGATTAAGATCACCACCATTCATAGCCCAGCGACCATACAGTATGCGCCAGTCAGTGAGTGGGGCCCAAGTTCACTGCACTGCTTCTGGCAGAGAGGGTCCCGTCTTTGGCCTGTGATCGACCTGGGTGAATCCAGTAAACAAAACTGGCCAATTATCCTGCCCACAGGTGAGGATAAGAAGGGGCACCATACGCACCTGGGAGAGAAGGGCAGTGACCAGAACAAGGACCATTTGGAGCTGGGCTCAGAGTGGCTGGCTGGCCTTTGGCTCTTTATACTGACTAGAAAGACTCCTTCCTTTTGGACTGACTGATTGACTGTAATACTGGTCATTAAATCCAGGGTCTTTATTCTGAGCTACATCCCCAGCCCTTTTTTTTGTTTTTGTTTTTTTTGTTTTTTACCCTTTTTGAGACAGGATCTTGCCGCAAAGTCTGTTAAATTGCCAAGCTGACATTGAACCTGGGATCCTGCCTCAGCCTCACAGCACTGAGATTACATACATGCAACCCCATACCCAGATTCCCTTGGATTTTTAATTTGTTCCTTTACTAAGTCATATATAAGAAAATGGCATCTTAGATATGTACAGAATAAATGTACTTTTCTGAAAATGAGTAAGATTGCATCTTGGGAAATCTGACGAGAGCCCTAAGCAGGTTCCATAGGGTTTCTGTCCTGACTCATTCCAGGAGGATGTGTCCTGCCCTCACATGCACGGAAGGGCCTCTGGGCTTCACGTGGCATTGCAGGGGCAGCCACTCTATCACTCACTTATAGACTGAGACCAGGGCACGCAGGCAACCCAACCTGGGCTTCTGGCCCCGCCCCACCACCGCACCTGTGAATATCATTCACTTAACAAAGTGCCGCTTTACTTGCATTTATTCTGCATAAATTATTTCTAATGCTGTTTCTGACATTTAACTTAAAGTGTGCATGTGCCAGCTAACCTGAACTCTACCTAGACGCTTCGCTCCGACCAACTTACACGTCCATCGACTGTCTCCTGCGAATAATGGGGCTGCTTCACCCAGCACTTTAGGGTGAAATGCCTATCTGCTCTTCTTATAGCAGGGTCACAATGGCCAGTGTACTCAACTGTAGCTTGTCTTGGATGTTTCTTAGAAAGAAATAAAAGGTCTTTAAGACTAAGATAATGTGGACAGAAGCAGGGGGCCCCCTGTACCTGCGGAGCCTTTAACACCTACTCGTGGCTTCTGTGTGCCCTGAGACCCTGCCCTACAATATGCCTCTCACTATTCCAGAGGACCCCAGGAGCATTTACTGTTGAAACTGTAAAAGAGATGGAAGTCCACACAAATCACCACGTAGGCAATCATAAATTTACCACAAGTACCCTGGGAAGGGACACGTGAAGAACATGAAGTCAGCAGGAATAGATTCCAGGTCTCGCTGGCCCCCACGGTGCTGCCTGTGACAAGGTGGTGTACCCACCTGCACATGCAAACTCATTCAATCAATGCTGTTACCGGTGTATATCTGGACCAAGGTCAGCCCATAGCAAGCACTCAGTAACGCCACTCACCATCAGACGTGGGCATGATCCCAGGCTGAGACTATTACCTGCCTTTTCTAAGAAACAAATACATGTCTGCCCAAACTGTGAGATAAAGAAACTAGTACTCCCACACTGGGGTCATGAAGGAGTCCAACACGCTAAGACCTGCTGCCCTTCTTAAGGGGACCTCACCCTCCTTCTGTGCTAGTAAGACTATGTTTGCAAAACAAAGAAGGGCTGGGTGAAGAACTACCCAGAGTGCTACAGTTCTGACCCAAGTAAGGGGCAGGTTGGCAGCCAGCAACAAGCTGTCCATTCATAGCCCTCACTTCTCAGGTATATCCCACAACCACTACCAACACCTCAGCCTCCTTGGAGGCCCCTTCCCCTCTGGCCTAGACACACTGTCATCTGTGACCCCAAATTCTAGAGTGTTTTCAAGGATCTACTGAGCCCCTATTAAATGCTGGAAATCTTGTCAATCCTGAGACACAGGAGTAGATGGGTAGCTGATTCCTACCTTAAAAGGTATCCATGGCCAAGAACTCAGGTGCAAACGCGGCATCTGACCCAGCCCTGCTGCCATTCAAGCCATGGGCAGATGGTGGCGGCACAGGCCAACCCAACCTCTGGGCTAGTTTTCTCTACGAGCCTGGAGGGACACTGGGTAATATGGACACCAAGCTTCAGGACTGGCCTGCAGGTTCCAGAGCATGGCTTTTTGTTAGGATGTCTGCACTTGAGGCCAGGGTTTCTGTGGTCTTCTCTCTACCTGACAAAGGATCTCTTGGCTCCCAGGCTACTGGGCCTCTCAAAATAGTACCATCACTATTAATCCAATAGATGGGACCATAAGAACGAACACATCACACAGGTACTGCAGGGAACGGACATCCTTCCACTGCTGAGGCCCCACTCTCCTGCAAGCGCCCCAGCATACCGGCTCCCTCCAAAACTGAACTGGCCACGTTGAGCAGTGTCTGCCTTCTTGGAAAGGACCATCCGAGTGTGTTTCGTTTCCCTCAACCCTTACCTGACCTAACTCTTGGGGAGGGTGTGGATACCACAAAACCCACAACAGGGCCAGGGCGGGGTGAGGGGTGCAGCCAGGAAGGCGGGCTGTACATGGTTGGGGGTACAGTATGGAAACTGCCGCCAGGCAAGGAGGTAGGAAGGAGGGCTATATATGCTTGGGGGATTCTTGGGGTGCAGATGGACAGCTCAAAGCAGTTGGGGGTTGGAGAGGCCGGTAGCTACAAGAAAGCAGCCTCTCCCTGACTGTCGTTCTGTACCACACACTGGCCACATATGTGTAATCTGCCTTCTAACCAGGACCTCAAGCCTCCCCCATGATAGCATGAGCCCTACATATACATGTGGGCCCAGCCTCTAAAGATGAAACTGCCCTTAGAGAGCACTTGCCCTTTGGGTATGAAGCAATGTAGAATCCTCATCTGGTTATCATGTGGGAAAAGCCAAGTGACATTGTAAGATGCAGAGCAAACTGCTACATATCAAAAAAAGTTAGTATCTCAGGTCCTGTTACTTTTACAGAGGCAGGACACTCCTATAATTCAATGCCACTAACTAATGCTTCGTAATACATAAACCGTATTAATTAACTCTGAAACAATTATTGGAGGGAGGAGGGGTCCTGAAAGCTAATTCTTTCCATGTCCCCTATATAGCCACTTTGGCATCAGAACACCCAAGGTCAAGCCAGCACTTCATTATATCCTGAAGTCCAAGAGCTTTGACTTTAAGAAAAAATGTCCTCCAGGCAAAATCTTTACATACAAGACTTCGTGCAGAAATGTTTATGGAAATTTAGTAATATTAAATACATTCTGCTGGTTTTAGGTTTTAAGAATGTAAAATGGCCCAACAGCCAAGATTTGAGAACTCTTGTCTTCAAATATAAGGACAGCCAGTGGAAAAACTGTAAGGCAAGTCTTGGAACTCTGCCACTTTCTTAAGGAAAATAAAATAAGATATCTTCCCAGTGTTGTCTCAGACGCAGCCAATTAATATGTCCATTCCTCTCCTCTGTCTTTCAGTTGTTTTACTTGCAGGCACCACGGAGCCCATAGACCCGAGGAGAGCAAGGTGAGAGGACACATTGCCCCGGTACAGTTAGCTGGGCTGCGACCGCAGGAATAGCCCAGCCCAAGTGGCTCCAGGAGGGAAAAACAAACGAGGGCGTGGGAACAGCAGATGGGAGGGTTGGCAGCATTTGGGAGAAAAGAACAGGGAAAGCAAATTGATAAATGGGTGCTGCTGATCAGAGGTGGTGCTGGCCAAGTTTTGAAAGGGGGAAAAAAAATAGTAGATCCATGAGCAGTAACCCACACAACGACATCATTTTGTAAACTCAAACTGCATTCCCACACCCAAAATTGCCCAGCTGGCCAGAATAGCACAGGCAGCTGCTGTGAGCAATCTGACCCCAGGCTCCCCAGGGCCTGGCTGGTCTCTGGGTATCTGTATGGAAGTGGGGGGCACCACAGACTATGCGATCGCTCTAACTTGGAAAGGCCAGGGTGGTAGAAGCATTTGCCAGTCAGCCAGGACTCTGTTAAACCGGCCCAGTCAAAGGAGGTTTTGGCCCTAAGTTCTCTACCAAACTGACCAGAGCCATGTTTCAATCTGCATCCCAACAGAAACCCTTGAAGGTGTTTCCTCTCTGGCTTCTCATAGTTCCAAACAGTAACCGAAGAAGAAAAGTTACCAGCTACCAGCTATCAGCTGTGAGCTACCTGAAAAGTTGAAGAAACAGAGGAGATGAGCCCAACATCCAGATGGGGCGACTACTGACAAGTTTTCTCCCTGATTCGGTGGAGGAGGCAGCAGAAATGCTTTCTGAATTCCTTTCTACGAGGTGTCCATAGACACCAGTCTAATAAGGGGCAAAGGACATGGGCCAGACAGCCCTTGGAGGGATTTCTGGATGCCCAGTTTATGAAATGGCATCATGACAAGGTAGAACTTCCAGGACAACAAGCTTTAACATAAGACTGGAAGATGCAAAGGCGGGATGTTTGCTGCCCCTAGAAGACCAGGAGGTGGACTGCGTACACTATGGTGGGCATCTGGCAGGCGGGAATTCTCTCTGAAAACTTGACACTGCATCCCCAGCTCCATCCCCAGCCCCATCCTGCATTTGGGAGCTAGGAGTGGTTGAGAATTAGAGAAAAATAAAAAAACATATAAGATGAAAAAGAAAGGGAGAGAGTGAGAGACAGAAATATGTTGGGTAACTCCTGATACATTATGGAGTTATATTTGGTATCATGTTACACTTACGTATTATGATTCTGAACTATCTCAATAGATTATAAGTATGCCAAAATATTTAAAGACATAGGAGAAATACCTATAGGTCAAATGAAAAATGAAATATAAAACATTCAAATTTTATATTTAAAAATATCCTCGGTTGAATTTTATTTTTTAATATATACATATATGCATGAGACAGAAAATATATGCAAAGTGTTATTTCTCCACACTAAGATTAAAGATGATTTTTAAAAGAGACAACATACCCTTAATTTTCTTCATACTTCCATATATTTTTCCATGTTCTACACAGAGCATGCTTTCCTGCACAAAGTTGTGGGGCTCCCAGGTCGGGGGTGGGGGTGCTGCCTGGGCTGCTCCTGCTTTGCTTTCCAGCCTCGCCACAGCAGTATTACAAAAAGGCTCCAGAGGATACAAGTACCTAAGTAATAGCTGCACTTCCAAGGCGGGTTTTGAAGGAAGTTTCTCGTAGCTGCCACCCCTCCCCCTGAATATCAATGTAGAAGTCCAAGCTACAGTGGCCAATCAACCTGAGAGAACGGTGGGGGTGACA
>RJWM01012679.1:0-55817 GCA_004363535.1 Dasyprocta punctata
ATCACCATCCCTACTCTTTCCAATAACAACGATACCTATTAAAGGGTCTTTTGCTCTTTTTTAGTTTTAAAACAATTTAATTAATACTTCTGAAAGGGTAAAAAAAAAAAAAAGATTTCAAAAGCTTCTATCTTCATTAGATATAGTTTTGTTTTTTTTTTTGGCGGCAACGGGGATTGAACTCACAACCTCACACCAGTCAGACAGGCGCTTAAGTCACTGAGCCAAACTCCCGGCCCTAGTTTTTTGAGGCAGGGTCGCACTGTGTAGCTCAGACTGGCCTTGTGCTCACGTTGTAGCCCAAGCCGGCCTTGAACTCACAATGCTCCTCCTACCTCAGCCTCCCGAGTGCTGGGATTAAAGGCGTGTGCCACCATGCCCGGCTTTCAGATATAGTTTTGTAATATAAAAAGGGTATAATAATTTTACGTCAGAAAGAAATCAAGAAAGCACTCCCATTCATGATAGCTTAAATAATTTATAAAATGCATAGAAACAAATTTAACCAAGGAACTAAATGTTTACATAATGAAAATTATAGAGCACTGGTGAAAGAAACTGAAGAAGGCACACACACACACACACACAAAAAATAAAATAAAGAAAGAAAAAAAAGGAAAGAATTCTCATGTTCATGGGTTAAAAGAATAATTATTACTAAAATGTTCATACTGGGGGCCAGGAATATAGCTCAGCAGCAAAGTGCCTACCTGTCAAGCGCAAGGTCATGAGTTCAATCCCCGGGACCAATAAATAAATTAATTAATTAATTCACACTATCTAGAATGATCTACAGACTTAATGCAATTCCTCTCAAAATACCAATGACATTCTTTGGAAAAATAAAAAGAAACACTGCTGAAATGTCCATGGAATCACAAAGTCCCTGGAGAGCCACAGTGATCCTGACCAAGAGGACAAAGCTGGAGATATCACAATATCTGACAGATATTGGAGGGTGACAGTAACCAAACAGGATGCTAATGGCTTAAAAACAAGCACATGGATCAATGGAAGAGAACAGAAATAAATCCACATATTTCCAACCAATTCTCAACAAACACAGCAAAAAACATATGTAAGATAAAGAAAAAATTCTTCAACAGTGGTGTTAGGAAAACTGGATATGCATATGTATAAGTCTAAAATTAGACCTTATCTCTTACCATATACAAAAGTCAACCCAAAATGGATCAGACCTTAATATAATGCCTGAAATACGAAACTACTATAAGAAAACAGGGGAAACACTTCAAGATACTGGTACAAGATAAGGTTTTGTTTTTTTTTTAATATGATCTCAAAAGCACAGGCAACAAAAGCCAAAGTTGATATATCAGATTATATGAATCTGCAAAGCTTCTGCAGAACAAAGGAAACAATCAACAGTCACCTCTGAAGTCAACAGCTACAGACTGAAGAATAATTTCAAACTATTCATCTGACAAGGCATTTCCACAATATATAAAGAACTCAATTCATAGCAAAGAAATCCAAAATAATCCACTTTAAAAATTAGCTAAATAGCTGGGCGTGGTGGCACACGCCTTTAATCCCAGCACTCGGGAGGCTGAGGTAGGAGAAGCGTTGTGAGTTCGAGGCCGGCTTGGCCTACAACGCGAGCGCAAGGCCAGCCTGAGCTACACAGTGCGACCCTGCCTCAAAAAACCAGGGCTGGGAGTTTGGCTCAGAGGCTTACGCGCCTGTCAGGCAGGCGTGAGGTTGTGAGTTCAATCCCCGGTGCCGGAAAAAAAAAAAAAAATTAGCTAAATTAAAAAAAATTAAAAATTAAAAAAATAAGAATTAGCTAAATTAACTGAACAGACATGTCTCAAGACAATAGATAAATGATCAATGAGATTAAAAAAACACACAAAAAACAAAAGAACAAAAATAAAAAACCCTTAACCTCAGTAATTATCAGGGAGAAAAAAACTGCAATGAGATATCTCAACCCAGGCAGAATGGCCATTATTAAGAAGACAAAAAATAACAAATGCTGGTTAAGATACAGAAAAAAGGGATCTCTCATACACAGTGGGAATGTAAATTAGTACAAACATATGGAAAGCAGTTTGGTGGTACCTTAAAAACACCAAATAACACAACACAACAACAACAACAACAACAAAAAGGCCCTCAGAAATAGTCATCCAGCAATTTCACTATGGGGTATATATCTGAAAGAACTGAAATCAGCATGCTGAAGATACATGTGTAATTGCAGGCTTACTGCAAAGCACTATTAACAATAGCCAAGACTGTGAGAACATAGATGTTCACTGGTGGATGAATTAGTAAAGAAAATGTGGTATTATATACAGTGGAATATTATTCAGTCACAAAAAGAATGAAATCCTGTCACTGACAGCACATGGATGGAACTGGAGGACATGGTAAATGAAACTGCATACACAAAGACATCCTATGTTTTCATTTATATATGGAAGCTAAAAAGCTGGGTCTGAAGAAGTATAGAATAGAATAATGGGTCTCAGAGCATAAAAAGGTTGAAGGGAGAGGAAGAATGGAGAGAGGATGGTTAACAGGATGGTTAATAATAGTATGGAAGTACAGCTGAATAAGAAGAATAATTTTTGGGTTTTTTTTTTTTTTTTTTTGTGGCACCGGGGATCAAACTCACAACCTCATGCCTGCCAGGCAGGCACTTAAGCCACTGAGCCAAACTCCCAGCCCTAGTTTTTTTATTATTATTATTATTTTTTTTTTTTAAGAGCAGAAGATATCTATCGAGAGAAACAAAGCTTCTGTCTGAGGGACAGAAGGGGTCCCGAGTGGGTTGCCAAAGACTGTCACATTTAGGGACTTTTATAGAGTAAAACCTTGATGGGGAAAACTGGGAACTCGCAAGGCAGAGGGCATAAGGTGGGACAGAACCATGGTTAACCAATAAGATTAATTGCTCAGGTAGAACTGATTAAATGAAAGACAAATGGGAAAGTGAGTCACGTAGAAAGTGGGGGGGAGGGAATGCTTAACAGCAGTGACTCTTCCTGTAGGGGGTTGGGATGCTGACTCCTGACTTCCTCAGGGTGATACAGAACTATTTAGAATATCAATCATTAGGATATGGGTGCATTTATTGTCTTTTGTCTTGATATCTGGCCCGCAGCAAGAGGTGTGTGTCTCTTCCAAGGTCACCAAAACATCTGGTCCTCTGTGCCGGTTTCCTTGAGGCTGGCCCTAGTTTTTTGAGACAGGGTCGCACTAAGTAGTTCAGGCAGGCCTTGCGGTCACGTTGTAGCCTAAGCCGTCCTCAAACTCACAATGCTCCGCCTACCTCAGCCTCCCGAGTGCTGGGATTAAAGGCGTGCGCCACCACGCCCAGTTTAAGAATAATTTTTAATCGTCTACAGCAGAGTAGGGTAACTGTGGTTGACAGCAATTAATTGAATATTTCAAAACAAACAGTAAAGAGGATCTGAATTTTCCCAATGCAAAGAAATGATTATTAGATGTCTGAGGGGACAGATACGCTGATTACCCTGACATGATCATTACACATTGCATATATGGACTAAAATGTCACACTGTGCCCCATAAATATATAAAAGTACTGTGTCAATTTAAAATATATTTATAAAAAGAAATTTTTACCTTAGTCATCTGAAGATTCTGTAGCTGTTGTTGCCAGCCAAGAACAGTTTCTAAGCGGCAAATCCAAATATTGATGTTCCCCACTAGCACTGACTTCCCTACCCCTCTGATAAGGATACACAGGGTAGAGCTCAGGTCTTGCAGAAGATCTTTGATCAGGCGAGGATTCTGGTGGTCATCAAGAACTAGAATGAACAAAAAGCTGTGCGTTGGCACAGTGAACCACCACTTAGAAAATGATCTAGCATCTCAAATGAAGTGTCCACTACAGACGAACTAATAAACAATATGTAATCCGTTCATAAAATGGAATATTGCTCAGCTTTAAAAGGAAGGAAGCCAGGTATGGTGTGGCATGCTTGTAGTTCAAGCACTTGGGAGGCTGAGACTGGAAGATCACCATAAGTTCAAGGCCTGCCTGGGATATAGTGAGTTCAAGGCCAGCCTGAACTACACAGCAACAGTCTGTCTCAAGATATTAAAAAAAAAAAAAAAAAAAAAAAAAAAAAAAAAAAAAAAAAAAAAAAAAAAAAAAAAAAAAAATTAAGAAATAGGAAGGAAATTCTGACACGCACTATGATTTGTATAAACCCTGAAGACATCCTGTGCTAGAAATAAGTTAATTGTTAAAGACGAACATAGCAGAATTCTACTTACATGAAATATTTACATTAGTCAAAATCATTGAGACAGAAAATAAAGTAGGGGGTACCAGGCGTGAAGAAAGGAGTAATTGTGAATTACAGTTCCACATTGCAGTTTCAGCTGCAGGCAATGAAGATATTCCGGAGGTGGAAGGTGGTGATGGCTGCCCAAGGCAATGCATGAGATGCTGCTCAATTGTACAATTAAAATGGTTAAAATGGTAAATGTTATGTTATATATATTTTACAACAAAAAACACAGGGATTTAATCTCATTACAACCCAAAGTGGCATCATTTTTGAGGTATCACAGGTATACTAACATTTTTTAAAAACCTTAGCATTTCATCTGATGGTAAATTTTCAATGGCTTTACAATTCAGCATCTACTTTCTTACATGTTTATCACAGAAAATATTTTAAAATGGATTACACATATAGTTACAAATTCCTGTATGTGCACACATGCCAATGGTGCAATATTTAAAGTTCCCTTACTTATAGCTACTAACAAACCAAGGAAAGGTCATTACATTTTCATAAAATACTGGTTTACTTGATTCCTAAATCAGTGAGCCACAGTCCTGCCAATTATGAAAGCAGGCAGCTAAATGAACAATGATTAATTAATTATGAAAAAGGTAAAATGGCATTTTAGAGATCTGGAATTCATGATCTTTCTTGTTAAAATATGTCCATGTGTATGCAAAAGCAACTTATAAAAAACGAAACAGCAGTCACACCGAGCTTCAGGAGCTAAAGGAATGAGCTGTCATCCTGTCTGATGTGGTCACATCATTTGCATTATTATTTTTGGCTCCATTATATACCAGAGAAAAATGAAAGAAAAATTCCTTTTCTTTGCACCAAATTTCTAATTAAGATTTGGACTAGTAAAAATTCCAGTGATCATCTTACCCTTTTGAACAATTTTATCCAAAACGTTGAAGTAATTCTTCTGTGCCACACCACTCAATGAAGTTAACTGGGATTTTGCAATTAGCTGCAGTAGCTTAAAAGAAAGAGAGAAAACTAAGCACTATAGACATTCATTTAATATGAAAACATATACTATGGTAACATGACACAAGTATAGGCTACTGCATCTGCCTGCACCCAGCTATGGGCATGGAAGCTGAGGTTGTGTGGAAGCTGTTCCTCCAGCTTTCCAGCCCTGCACAAGGTTCCTGCTAAAAGCCTGAGAGGTGGTACACAGCCTCTGTGCACAGCGGCAGTCAGCATGAGTGAGCCATAGTTGCCAATTCTGGAGCCAGGTAGCTAAGTGAAGTGATTAGTTAACTACGAAAATAATTCACATATTCCAGCATTGCTGTATGCCATGACTCACTTGTGAAGATTATGAGGGCTTTCCACCCAGAGACCAAACAAGAAAAAGCCAAAGCAAATCCCAACTCAACCATTTCAACTGCTCTGGGGCCAGGGTTTGCAAATGCCTAACAGGACCCTCAGGACCAGCAACAGAACATGGTGACATAATCTACACATGATAAACCTTCTTGTGAGGGGAATGAGGGTACCCAAATAGACCTCTGCACTGCTTCTCAAAGCCCTGGGTCTCTGCTATGTCCACTGCTTGATGACCATCTCTCTTTTTTTTTTTTTTTTTTTTTTGCAGCACTGGGGATTGAACTCACAACCTTGCGCTTGCCAGGGCAGGCGCTTAAGCCACTGAGCCAAACTCCCCAGCCCTGGTTTTTTGAGGCAGGGTCGCACTATGTAGCTCAGGCCGGCCTTGCACTCGCGTTGTAGCCCAAGCCGGCCTCGAACTCACAAAGCTCCACCTACCTCAGCCTCCCGAGCGCTGGGATTAAAGGTGTGAGCCACTACTCCCGGCTTTGATGACCATCCCTTGACATTGCAAATGTGTTTCTTCTTCCATCTCATGGCAGTTTTACTTATATCTGACCACATACCTCTCCTATCCTTTACTCTACCCCTGCGAATCTCTGTACTCTGGGTACTCCTCACACACAACCTGGAGTTGGGCTTTGCTGCTGCTCTAGTCTGGAAATTTTTCACATTTACTGATACAACACAGCGTCAGTCTTAATTGTATTACTTGATTTTGTAACTTAAAAAGAAGTCCTCATTCTCTCTCTGCATTTCTTTTAAAACCTAGGAAAATTTGTATTGTTTTGTCCTGGAGGTACTGTCATAACAACTCTGTGTGGCTCTCTCACCCTGCTGAGCCTCAGTGTATCTCAGTGAGTAATGTCAGTTTAGTGCTCCCCTTGTGGTAAACTGCCACCCTTTCATTCCCCTTCCGTCCTCCACTCTAAAGCTTGAATTTTGTGAACAACACTCTCTTGGCAATCACAGGCTACACTGACAACCTTCTAGCCACCTCTTTTGTCTCCATCCCTGGTGGTACTGCCGTGCCCTTCCTCATGGTCAGGAACCATCCTGCCCTGGTGCCCTTGTCGCGATATGAGCACTCATCTTGGTGCATAGCTGAAGTACTGGCCAGCACTGGTATCTACTTCCATTGTTTCCCCAACCATCTCTTGATTAGCTGAAGTTAATTCCTCAAAAAATGCTCAAGACTGTCAAGGAATGAGCTGAAAAAGGAGATAATAAAACTTGACCACACAGATGGGATCATTAGAGATGAACAACTGTCATCCAACAACTGGACCACCTAGAGAGAAATTCCTGGATTCATACAACTACCAAGACTGAAACTAAGGAAACAGAAAACCTGAAGAGACAAAACTCAATCAGAAATAAAGTCTTCCATCAAAGACAAGCCAGGACTAAATGGCCTTGCTGCTGAATTTGACCTAACATTTTAAGAAGTGACATCACCACTCTTCATATTCTTCTAAGAAGGGAAAGGAATTCTCCCAAATACATTCTGTGAGGGCTGCTTTCTCTTGATAACAAAACCAGACTAGGATACAACAACAAAACACTAGGCTACTGAACATCAACGTAAAATGTCTCATAAAACACCAGCAAACTAAAACCACAGCACACATAACTCACTCTGATCAGGACCAAGAAATGCAAGGACGGTGCAAAAAATACAATCATAAGCAACATACATTCCATGAATGGAATAAAGGACAAAAAAAAAAAGAATAAAGGACAAAAACCATATGATCATTTCAACAGACACAGAAAGAGCATTTAATGAAATTCAACATCGCTTTGTGATAAAACTTTGAGCAAATGAGGCACGTAAGGAAAATAATACAACACAATCAGGGACACACAGGATAAGCCCACAGCTACCATATACTAAACTGGGAAAAACTGACTGCTTTCTAGATATGGAACAAGACACAGATGTCTACTTTCACTTTTATTTAACATCATGCTGGAAGTCCTAGCCTAAGCAATCAGGCAAGGAAAATAAATAAATCAAAGGCATCCAAATTGGATTGAAAGAAGAAAAACTGTCATTGTTTATGGATGACATGATCTCATAGGTAGAAATTTCCAAACACTCTGCCCAAAACTATTAAAACTAATAAACAAAAACTAATCATTTGTGACAACATAGATGGAACTGGAGATCATTATATTAAGTGAAGCAAGCTAGACACAGAAAGACAAGTACTATATGATCTCATTTGCATGTGAAATCTTAAAAAGTTTCTCTCACCTTAATCTTAAGTTTCTCTCACCTTAATGCTAAATGAAATAAATCAGACACACAAGCTTAAGTATCTCATGGTTTCTTTTATGAGAAACCCAAAGTATAAATAATTAAATAGCAAAATAAAATACAGACAATACCAAACAGGGAGATAGATCTTTTGCAAAAGGGAATGAGATCAAAACATGAGAGGGAAGGGATACAATGGAAGGGGAAGGAGATGAAAAAAAAGAATTAAGATGTGCTATGTACATGCATCAACTCCCCACAAGGAATATAATCATTATGTATTATAAACATGTATCAATAAAAAGGAAAAGTAAACTAAAAACTCAACTAAAAAGAGCAGAATAGTGGTTTAGCCTCTAATGAGCCTAGGGAAGGTAGCTTCATCAACAGGTACCAAGCTATAGGAGTAATAAATTCTGGCTTTCTATTGCACAGTAGGGTGACTATAGTTAAAGTATTATATGCCTCAAAATAGCTACAAGATTGGAGTTTGAATGTACCAACCAAAAAGAAATGACGAATGTTTGAGGGGATAGACAACTAATTACCTTAGTCTGATCATTACACGTTGTATCCATGTTTCAAACCATTACATTGTACTCCTTAAATTATGTGCTTTTTAAAAAAATGCTCACAAGAATAATATTCCCTGACTTCTTATGTGGTCAATACAGTCTGATACAATCTCAAAACAAAAACTGTTTGGACAGAAAATTCAAGCTGTCCTTTCTTCTTCGAGGATCCAGGGAGGACTCTAAGGATGTGGAGAAACCTAAGGGCTGATTCTTTCTCCTATGGACACTCTGGGTTTGCTTTTCTGTTAAGCAGGTCCTCATCTCTCCTTTAGCACCCAGTAACTATGAGAACAGGGCCTGCTCAAGACTGTTCTGGGTCACACAGCACAGCCTTTTGAACCGGAAGGGAGCCTGGTCAGTTACAGTACCATGCTTGAGTACGGATATGCTCATCTCACTCAGGTGCTCTCGCCCTGATGTCCAGCCTTCCAACTGGTTCTCATGTGTCTTCTGTCCCTGTCATCCTAACCTCCACCCCTCTGTCTTTCTCTAATGCTGCCTGCCCTCCAGAAGTCCCTCAGCTACCTCTGTCCTGTGTCTGTGGGTGCCCAGTCCTGTCATCGGCTGGTTTACTGACATCGCCTAGTATCTGTCCTGGAGCCCACCTTCACTGACTGCTATACTGGGGTCCTGTTGCTTCTCCTTCATAATGAAATGCGGTGCTAATTTCCATCCTGCGTCATGGACACATTTTTCTGGTGTTTTGCATTGACTGATTGGTTTCACTATTCTCTCCATATTTTCTTCAGAGAATATTCATGCTTTCAAAGTTGTTTCCTTCTTTATACTTATTTTTGGGTGAGGTGGAATACCCCAGGCCTCTATTTTGCAGGAGGGGTCCAAAAGGGGTTCAGGCCTCCTTGTTCCCAGCTTTCTCCGGCACTGTTTCATGTCACATGGACAATTCCACATGTGAACCCACAGCCTACCTGACTGAGCCAACTGGGTCAAAGAAACCCTTTGCTACCAGCCATTATGCTGGACTTTATGTTCTCACTGGAAGCCAGAGTTCGGGATCCATGCACCAAATTCGTAAAGGCTGAGAGACTCTGCCACCAGGTACTCTTGTCTCCTTCTGTCTATCTATGCCAGTTCTAGCTGCTGGTGGGAGGCCTTACATATCTCATAGAGTCTGTAAATTGCACTTGCCTATTTCTCTGAAAATAAGATTTTTTTTACTCCTTTCTTCCAGTTCTTCTTCCAGCCTCTGTTGATTTCCAGAGAGAGAAAAGAAAATGCTAATAATCACATATTCAGCCACAAATAACATTATCAATATGACAGTCCCATGATAATCTGAAAAAAACAATTTTGATAACTTCTGTTTATAAAGAAAGCAACCTCTACTAAAGTGACCAAAGAAAGCTGGGTGTAGTGGCACACGCCTTTAATCCTAGCACTCAGGAGGCTGAGGTAGGAGGATCGTTGTGAGTTCCAGACCAGCCTGGGCTACAAAGTGAGTTCTAGTCCAGCTTGAAATGCATAGTGAGACCCTGTCTCAAAAAATAGGTCCAGGATTTAGCTCAGTGGTGTAAGTGCCTGCCTGGCAGGGGTGAGGTTGTGAGTTCGATCCCTGGTACTCCCCAAAAATGAAAAAATAAAACAAAAGAAAAGAAAAATAAATAAATAACCAAAGAAACACATAGTTCAGGGTGTTGGCCAGAGAACAAAAACTGACAAGCCCATCACTAAAACTGCAGCCTAGTTCCTGTTGTTTGTGTATGTGTACATTGCTGGGGATCAAACCCAGGTCCTTGTGCATGCTAGGCAAGTGCTGTCTCTGAGCTACATCATCAGTCCTTATCTTTTCAAATTTGCAGAATATTATTATTCAATTTCTTCCTTGTTTCGACCATTGTCTTTGCCTCAGTTCCTAACCTATAATAGTGACAGGATTCAGGTTGCTGAGGTTACAAATTCTGTTAATAAAGTCAGGTGGGCAAGAAGGACTCAGGTAGGTAGAGACCATAGACTTCCTTACCGTCACAGTCCTGTGAGCATCTGGTCTCATTGATAGGAGTGGTGCATGAGGACAGACAGTCTCTAGAGCATGCCATGTTGTTCACTAGCACAGGGAAGCACCTACATTCCATCTTTACTCTGGATCCGGTTAGACACTGTTAGACCTCCACTGATCCCTGATTACAAAGGCACTATTCAAAGGACTTCCTGATGTCCTTCAATTCCAATGGTGGAGTTCCAATGTGGTTCAGAAAGCAGAGATGCAGACAGGGAGGTCACACATGTAAATCCAAGAGCCAAAGTGGGGAGGCAGCCCACAGCAGGTGTGGCTTAGGAATCTGCACTGGGCTCTCATGGCTGCCTCTAATCCCTGTGTGTGGAGCAAAATGAAGAACCCTGAACAGCCTTCCATGTGTTAGGTTTGATCATCTGATTCTAAAGTCTCTCAGTTTTACTGTCTTTCACATGAAAGTATGTAACCCATGCTGTGTGAAGGCAGTCTGAAACAGAACTGTGGTGGTCCTCCATACCCTTTTGTGGTCTCTAGATTTCCTGGCAATGCTTCAGTAGACTCCTTGAGCTCCCCAAGGCCTGGGGCTTCTACCTAGCCTCCTCCATCTCGCCCAAGAAATTCAGTGGGCAGGAAACCACCCACATGCTGCTCAAGGGTTTCTGAGGAGCTTTGCTTGGCAATTAATATCCCTTCTAACCCTCATCTTGCCTGTAGCCTTTTAGTACAGGCAAAAAGAATGTTATTTTATCTAAAATTGAACTGCCACATTACCTCTAATTTTAATAAAAGGATTCTTAGTTGATGCACTTAGCTATACTCTACAAATTATCTTTTTGATAGGATAAAATGCTGAGTTACAGAAAAATACAGATGGCATTTTCCACTTGTTGAATGTACTAATGGTATCCCAAATCTCAACTATGATTTGGATATTCACCTGGGGAAGAGGCTTTTAAGGCACAACCTACCCACCATACTCATTAGGTTCGATTTTTCTTAAACGCACCACAGCTCCAGGGTCAAATTCAATTCAGTTGAAGTCAAACTCTCAAGCCAGGTAATAGGCACTTCCAGTGAAGGTGCCATCTCTGAGAGGTTCCAAGACTGCTTTCTTGGTCTTTCCTCTTTAACAAATCTTGTTCCTAGGAGCTATAACATGTTTTGCTAACATACTTTCATCCATTATTTTCTTAAGAAGAAAAATTATAGGAAACATCTGGAGTTAAATAGCCTACAGCCAATTCTTAAGTCAACACTTATGACGATAATTTGGAAAAAGTGCATATGTATTTTTTTCTGTATAAGAGAAATCAGGCTAACTGGAAACCAGAGGACATCCTTATGTGAAGAATCTTTTTATAAAATAGTAGAAATAATTATCTCTATTCTAAGTAATAAGTTTTCTTGAAAAGACAAGGTACCAGTACCTGGAAAAATTTTATTTAGTGTTCTGCTAGCCAGTTCACATGAAATGGCAATATACTAGGTTCAACTGTGTTCCTTAAGACAGATCCAACAAAGCCAACAAAGCAAAGGCTTATTTAGCAATATCATCAGATGGTTTCCTTTAGCTTGAAGAGTCACTATCTGAACATGTCATATGATGCACTGAGAAAGTCTCTTTCTTTCCATCAGTTAAGTTTATGAAATTACAAAAAAATGAGGTCTGAGCAAAGGTCTCATCAGGTGTCAAGACAACCCATTTTGGTCTCTGTCTTCTTGTTCTCCCCCTGAGTTGTGGGCAAAGGTCTGCCTACACCATAAGAATGCAGTCTGTCCCCAGGCTCTACTGACTAAACACCCCCACCATCCTTGCGGGAACCTGAAACCCCACGTACCATGGTGAGGAAGTATAGTCATTTGCCTGAGGTCTCTGGTGGGTGAATAAGAATAGGAGAGAATTCAGACCCCAGTGTGTCTATGGAAGAACCACCCTGCATGGCTCTCCACGCGGCATCCAACTCCACTGTCCTCACAGTGCTGCTGGGGAGCAGGGCCTGCGGCTACCAGGCAGTCCTCAAGAGAGACCTGAAACGTCTTTAAAAACTTGTACATAACCACATGTTCTCATCTAGGATATTATTCTAAGCTCTCCAGTCTCATTAATGGATATTCATCAATGAATAAATCTTTGAGACACTAAGGAGATAGGAAGGAGCACTTGTGGCTAAAGGAACTGGGACTAGGGTGACTCCCAGGAACATGAAAGTCTAAATAAAGATAAGAATGACCAACTTTATCTACAGTGACACTTAAGGAAAAAAATAAAGTGTGGTGAGAAAGGATTAGCTGCCAAGTTAAACCCACAAATCTGAGATGCCTGACCCTGGACATGGCAACTCACAGAACCATGTGAAGAATATAAAGAGTGTCTTTATTTTTCTGGTTTGTAAAATGAATTTATTTATTTATTTATGTTGTCTTTTTAAGACAGGGTCTCACTATGTAGTTCAGGATGACCTTGAGTTCACTTCGTAGCTCAGGCTGGTCTTGAACTTGCAACGATCTTCCTGCCTCAGCCTTCCAAGTGCTGGAATTATAGTCATGCGCCACCACGGCTGGCTGAGAGGATGGCTTTAAGCTAATTTCCCAAACAATTAAAATTAAGGTACATAAACTTTGTGATTCTAAAATCTTGTGTTTGTAAGATGTGCCTACTTTAGGAAACAGCATATTTAAATTAGAGGTATTACAGTTTAGTTCGAAGCTAATGTGGGTATTTCTGTTTTCAAAGCTGACTTAAAAGTTACTCAGTAAATAACAATGTGTAGTACGCAGACAGAACAAAAGCTGATTAAAAAAGTTGATAAACTTGATAAAGTTGATAAAGACTGGCCCTGGTCTACAGAGTACCGTACACCAAGCACCATACACTCAGACCTTCCCCAGGGCCAGAGAGTAGAAAAGATGCAGCCCAGTGTCCAGCATGGCACCTGCTGACAGTGGCTTCTTCCTCCTAGGCCTCTACCATGGGCTTAACAACAGAACTTCATTCCTGTAGAAAGATGGTCAAGAAATGCCACTCAAGAAGAGCTGAGAGTCACTGGAGAAACAGACCTTTCTGCTGGCTCTCCCTCTCCTTGCCACTTGATTCTGAACATTTCGACTAGGAACAAGTGAATCTCAGTTCCACCATCCAAAACAGAGATACCCAAGGAGTCACCCTAACTCTATCCACAAGAACTCAGAGAAGAATGGGAATCCGCCCAATGTAGCTGCATGCAGAGCTGCAGATAACACATCCTTGGCTGCCGTGGGGAGAATAAACTACAGCAAACAGCAGAGCCAGCAGAGGCTACAGATGATCAAGCACCAAGGTTCCATCCTTCCAGTAAATTTTCAATGCCCAAAAGCCATTAAGAAAAACATCTTTCCAGTGTCCCACAGTACCATTAAAAATGCAAAATTAACAGGTTGGTAAACTATGACTTGTGCTTTACTTACAATACAGTGAAAATAAACAAACCACATAGTAGTTGATCTTTAGACAAACAAAGGCAAACTGTCAATGGACCATATGGCTCAGACCCTTTCCTTCTGAATATAGCCCAAAATAAAACTTTAAAGAGACATCATTAGTACAAAGGTTTTGTGTAGTTGTGTTGTGTATAAAATTCCATTTTTTTCTTTCCTATTAGCACTTCTTCTGTGAAGTGAAGCTCATTCTTTGTGGAAATCATGAAGTAGAAAATGCATGTGAAGTCACAGACAACTCTGGGATCTTTCTGAGGCCAGGTGGCTCAAAGGTAGGTCCAAGGAGAGGTATCACAGCACTGTTAGCTCCCTCAAAGCCTAGGCAGGCTTGGGAGCATAGGGAGGGCTGCCCTGCCAGAGGCTCCCGACCTGTGGCACTGATATTAGGTAACCCAAACCCTTATTATCTACTGAGCTTTTTCCTTTCTCTTCCCACATAACAAACAGGCAGACCTTTCTGCAGCTGCCCAAAGCATCCTGAACATTTCACATCTGTAATCTTTAAAGCAGTTATTCAAAGAGCCATCAAAACAGTTTTTGAAACAAAACACTTACTTTGACCACGTAAGTGAACCTTCGGATATCCTGAATCGCACTTGAAAAGTCTAGCCGGTTAAAGGCTTCTCCCAAGGTACAATAACCATGCCTCTGGAAAGTAGCAAAGAGGAGTTAAATTTAGGTAACCAGCCAAAACAAGATGGCAGTTAATGCTAAGTAGGCTGTGTGAACAGTTTTTAAAGTTTTGGCCAAGCACATTTGTTTTCATTTTAAGATTTAGATGAGAACAGAGTAAAATCACAGCAATGCTAAATTTAAGCCATTTATGCACAATTCAGGCACCATTCATTACATTAATTGGCATTCTTTGCAGCACTACTTATATAACAACAAAGAGAAGCACTTATAATATACCTTGCTGGTTTACTTTGCTGGGAACAAGGTAGGGTGCATACCACTAGGCTAAGGATGCTGGCTATACCGCTGGAGCTAAGAGGCCTGTCCTGACCAGGATGTGAGCTACCCTGGGTGGGGACGTCTAGGAAACAGCAAGTAGGTGGAAAAGCTGAGGGTAGGTGGCTAGATCTGACAATGGGTTGTTCCTAGGCTGGGAGTATAAAGGTTGAGTGCTCAAAAGCCAAGGGCAGGTCATGAGACCCCAGGTCCAAGAATCAAACAGGTAATGAAACTACTTTCTTTCAGTCCAGTGAACAGTGCTATTCCACCTTGGTCTTCTGTAATGGCATGCATTTTCTTCTGTATCAGCCCGTGCAGATCTTAAGCTCAGAAACTGTCTGTAAGTCCATCTCTGTACTTGAAACATACAAAACCTATAAATAAATCTTCAATATAGTGCTGAGGGGCTGATATACTAGAGAACAATAACAAACCACAAGATGGTAGATGGATCCCTGAATTTAGAGCAAGTAAGTATGACTGGTCTGGGGCAGCTGAAGCAACACGTGTGCTGGTCTCAGTTGAGGGGAAAATATGGAGACCCACCTGGCTGTGCACATTCCAGGAAGGATTCCAATGTGTGCACAAAGCACACACTCACATCAAACACTGACACACACATGCACCAAGCATCCACTATGTGCAGAAAGTTCTCCTGGATGTGAGGAAGCAAAAGATAACTAGGTGCAGGTGTAATCTAAAACCCATTCCAGCTGACAGTCTTAATTCTTCTTTTCTGAAGGAATAGACTTCTAAATGATGGTACAGAAACCTCTTCAAAGCAACTACCATCTCACAACAGGAAGCAAACCTGGTTCACAGAGCAGACCATGAGTGTGCCTGCCTTCACAGTTATATGAGCCTGCATCAGGTGCAAGGAAGGAGCTGTGCAACAGGATTTAGACCTGCCAGTTCTCAGCACTAGCCTGGGTCCCTTCTGAGTCTGTCAAATCACTGTTCCAAGGATCCATGGGACACCCCTGAAGTCCACAGAAAATTTTGTTGGTATGTCAACTATAATCTGATAACAAACCAGGTTAGATCTGTCAATCTTCTAGTGGTATTTCAGAGTACACACTAAGGATTGGAGTTGTGTTGTATTCATTTAATACCACCATCACCAAAGACGCTGAGTAACTTTTCTTTCTCAGAATCAAATATTTATGTTTCTAGCAATTTAAGTTAATTTAGGACATCCATCATTAAAATTTCTGGAACATTTAACTTATCCTAATTTATTATATAATCAATAATTGCTCTGAATTATTTCCCATAAGTGCTGTAAATGAACCAAATAGAGTTTCAAAGGCTGCAAAAAGAACTAGTCTTCCTTGATACTAAGTAGAGAAAGAAAAAGAGAGTAGAGCTAACCAGTTTGTTTAAGGCAGTGGTGGTGAACCCACAGCATGCATGCCACAGTGGGCATGCAAAGACCTCTCTGTTGGCCCATGAGCCAAGTCACCCCAGCAGTTGAGCATTGGATAATGGTGCACATAGTGGCGATGTTGACACTTCGCGATAAATAGGTGGGTTTGGGGTTGCAGTTTGGGCACTTGGTCTCTAAAAGGTTCGCCATCACTGGTTTAAGGGTTCATAGAAAGCTTTAGCCAACTTGGCAATATAAAGCAGAAAAGAGTTCACACTGCTCTGCAGGCCCAACTTTCATAACAGTTTTACAAACGTACTTTCCATATGGAAGAGGGACTCACCCTCATAAACATGAGAGCTAGCCACATTCCCCAAGCCACAGCAACTTACTTAGATAGAGAGTGCACCATACTACATGCACATACATCACATATACGCAGCACATACACATACATACCACACATACGACACACATCACGTTGCACATATATACATACTGCATACAACATCAATATACACATATATCCCTTCACAGGTCACATATATGCACATATCACACACACACGTATTCATACATAGGTATACACATGCACACACACTCACACAATTGTGAACCACACTTCAAAAGATCCTCATGTATACTCATTGTCAAAATGTGAATTACAGATTTAAAACTGCAAGAGGTTATTTAATGTGATATTTCACTCACAACAGAAACAATACAGGATACACTCTTATTTATAAAGAACACTTACTTCTTTTGTGCTTTCTTTATGGACATAGATCCATTTTTCACGATAAAAACCTAGAATAAAAATTAAAATTGGACAAATCTTAAGAAAATAAAGATGTTAAAGGAATTTCAATAACTGGACATGCTAACAAAATTATCTGATTTACTGGATCAGTAAGACTTTCTTTACTTGGGTAAATGTAAAGAGAAATGCTTTGTTTCCTAGTATCAGTTAGGATCTACTGAGATCCCTGCACATGGAAAATGATTTAAGCTAGTACACCACTTACAAGGCAGACGAAATTAGTGTTATTAATGACTATAGTCATACCAAAACACAAGTGATCATAAAAGTCATTAAATTATTCATTATATAAAACCTTCTATACTATAGTAGTCCTATTTTTGTTTTGCCCTCTATAATACTCCACAGATACATCCTTTCACATAACTTTGCGCCTAAAGCTTTTCCACTTGACCTTGACTTCTTTATACCTTGACAGATAATAGTGACATCTGCTATGTCAGCCTTGCAGGAAAATTACTACCCTGATATCCCCATACCCTTAGCATCAAATGTCCCAAATTCCAGCCCCTCCCATCCTTGGTTCTTGCCCTGAATACCCAGTGACACTACACCTAGGTGCTCACCCTTCTCAGGTGGCCTTGCTGCTCCAGAAAGAACCAAGTTCACAACTACCTTTTGGTTACTCAGTTGTAGAGGCTGTGTTGTGGGTTTTGCTATCTTTTGTTTGTGCATATCTACCAACTCAAATGGCAGAGATGCAAAAATATGATCACTAAATCAGTAGCATCACTGGACACAGTGCTTGTTTATATATCTGCATCACCTTTAATTTCGTAAAATAGCACTACCAAAACAATTCATCATTCCAACATTTTAAAAATTATGAATAAAAATCATCTTACTTTGGGCATTTGTGTCATTTCTGAAATGGTCCTTTTTCCTTTTTTTGGATGCATATTCACACTCTTCATTATTGAATATTTCTTCATCTTCACTATTTAAGATACTGAAATAACAAAGTTTTATTAAAATATTTTTGGGCCAGGGATATAGCTCAGAGGCACAGTTCCTGCCTGGTTCTGAGTTTGATTCCCAGTACTAAAAAAAATTTTTTTTTCAAGGAGATCTTCATTTGTCTTATCTTTTGTAAGAGAATATAATAAATATTAGACTTGCAATTCAGAAGACCAAAATAAAAATCATATTTAATTCTGAAAGTACTAGCTCACTGTTTTCACAGACAGATCATGAGCTTGAAATTACAAGGGCAATGTCTAATACATATTTTCATTTTGAGAAATCTGAGTTACAACTTTACAACTTGGTTCTTTTGAGAATGTGATAACAGAAAGTGCTAAATATGCTTCAGAATCTTCAGCAGAGTTCACATGCTCAGCCAAGCCACCATCAGGTATCAAAATGCTTGACTAAAACACGAAGATCATAAATAAAACTATAAAAATTCTGGGAAGCTTGTGAAAAAGATAATATCTAAGACTAACAACTTGGTTCTAGTGTCGAGTAAACATTTGAGATTTCTGTTTATCCTCTATTTAAAAAAATTTAACTGAGGTTATTGCTGCACTGAACTCTTTCTTTCTTTCTTTCTTTCTTTCTTTCTTTCTTTCTTTCTTTCTTTCCTTTTTGGTACCAGGGATTGAACTCAGGACCTTGTGTTTGCCAGGGAGGCACTGGTGTTGCTGAGCTAAATACGTGGTCCGGAAGACTTTCTTTTCCTTTTTTTTTTTTTTGTACCAGGGATCAAACTCACAACCTTGTGCTTGCCATGCAGGTGCTTGTGCTGCTGAGCCAAACCCCCAGCCACTGAAGATTTTCTTAATAAGCATCAAACTGTTGTCAAGTCATTTAGTGGAACCTGATGAAGCAAACATAATTTTTTTACTACTTAAATATATTTTAGATTTTCTAAAATTTCTTTTTTAATATAAGATAATAGAAACATAAGGCAATAACAAAACAATTTGAACACCTTTTCATTAAAAATTTCTTTCCTGTAGTAATAATACCAAGAATAGTGATCCACATTCCCAAAATTAAAGATGAATAAAGTCTTTATTTTTTGATACATTGAGCACTGAGTCTGTTTTCAGTCTGAAAGAGAGGAAAGAAGTGCTACAGAAAAAGCAGCCTGTTAGGGGCACATGGGAATGATACTCAGAACCAAGAAATTAAAATTGCTCATTTCTCATCATCATTCTCTGACAAGAAATTGTGTACAAGCCCATTTCACTCACCAGTATTCACTTTTAATAAAAACTGCTGAGTTTGCCCTACACATCTATGTATCACTGTCAGAACACACTTAAAACAGCATGGGCAATGGCTGTAAATCATCAAGACAAACAGACATGCATTTGAACACACAACCACGCTCTGTGGCTGGCACTAAATAACAGCAACTCACGGGAACATGAGTGATCCTTGAATCTTGCATTTAATCTTACAGTAGCTTGTTACTGATTTGAATACAGAACGGAGACTTTAAATCTGAAAGTTTAATAGCTAAAATCACAAACATTATTAAAGTAAAAGCAGAAATACATTGTTTTCCAGAAACTGTCACAGAAAGCAAACAGGAAGCAGCAGAGGCAGCCCAGCCAGGCTTACTTGTAGTGGGAAGGACCCCTGTGCACCCTGATTTGCCATAGCAAGAGGCAAAAAGTAAGCAAGGAGGATGCCCTCTTTCATCCTGCCACGTGGGGGAGGCCATCTTCAGATGCTCCCACAGGGAGGAATTAGACTTGTTCCGGGCTGACCCTAGGCAGGGCTGCCTGCAATGACTATGTCCTCTACGAATCTGGCCGTGACCTGCTATTCACCGCTTCCACATCAGTGGTATCGGTGCATCCATCTCCCTGGTACTGCTGCACACTGCCTGAGCTGATGGGCACAAAAGAGTTAAAAGGATTTGGGATTAGGTCCTGGGGGAGTACCACAGGTGATATTCAAGGAAAATGGTCGCCCAGAGAAACTATTAACTTAGTTGCTATTTTTATAAAGTATTCTGAACAGGAAGGGAAAAGTCTATTAAAAAAGTCAAGTAAACAAAAATGAAAAAGTTGGGGAAAAATTGAATGCTTGCAAAATTAACATTTAATACGTATGTTAATTCAGCAGTGTTTTTTTGTTACATATCTTTCCATTTTGCATGCATGTAAACTATTAATCACCTACGTTTCATAGTAAATGCTTCCTCTTTTTATGGCTTTTGGTTTCATAAGCAAAATCTACATCACCTAACTTGGCTTAAAAAAACAATGGAATCTTCAACAACAAAACTCCAACAATTTAATCAAAGGGTATTTCTACACAGAAGAAAATCAAATGGGCAACAAGCATGTGAAATCACAAGTTCACACATAAGATCATTAGTTCTTAGGGAAATACAAATCAGAATCACAATGCAACACCACTGAAACCAAGTAAGTGGGCTACTATCCAAAGAACAACAAAGCAGAGGCGAGAAATGAATTAGCACACTTTTGCACTGTTGGTAGGAATGTAAAACAGTGCAGTTACTCTGGAAAACATGGAAGTTCCTCAAAGATAAAACACAGAATTACTACATGATCCAGAAGTCTGCTACTGAGTTTAACCAAAATAGCTGAAAGCAGGATCTCAAAGAGCTATCTGCACTCCTACATTCATAGGAACACCATTCAGGGCAGTTAGGTACCAAAACAATTCACATGCCCACCAACAGATTCATATGTGATAGAGAGAAGGGTCTGATGCTCCCCAAGGAGCAGTTGCACCAAGTGCCTCACATTCAGCCACAGAAACATCAGATGACCCAAAGCCACTTCGTGAGATGTGCTTTGGCTGATGCAAGCTGCAATCATGGTTCCTTTCCAGATGACCCTGTACCACAATCCTATCTGCAGCCATCCTCAATTAGGTCCACAAAGAGCCCCTCCCATACTTATGACTAAACAGAAAGTCTTCACTGAGCCCACATGAGCCTACCCTTTTCTTCTACATGAATGACCTCCCTGTTCCTCTCCTGGGTCAGTTCATGCAGTATACCCCTTATGTGCAGCGTAAGTCCTAATAAAGTGTGTTCCAGACAGCCTGTTTTTTTTTTTTGTTTGTTTGTTTTGTTTTTTTTTCCTATTCATTTCTATCTCATGTTGAGCTGGAAGACTAACAGTCGGTGACACCAAAAGCCACTTGTGCTGAAAACGGTAAGTAGCTAGGCTGGTAACATTGAGGGTAGCTAGCAGCAGAGAATGGTGGAGAGCAATAGAGTATCCCTGGAAGTCACCACCTTCAATCACCAGAAAAGTTTCTGAAGGCTGCTAGTATCTGCTGGTTTCAGCTGCCAAGACAGTGGTAGAGGGCTGCTGACTCTTAAGAGTTGATAGCTGGGAGTGGTGGCACATGCCCTTAATTCCAGCACTTGGGAGGCTGAGGCAGGAGGATTGCAGTAAGGCCAGCCTGGGCTACAAAGTGAGTTTAAGGTCAGCCTGAACTGTATAGTGAAACCCTGCCTCAAAAAAGACCAAAAAAATATTTTAAAAAAGAGCTGAAGCTGCTGGCTTTTGAAGCTCAGGACTGCTACCACTTTGTCTATCAAAACTGTATTGGTTTCTCCTGTGTCACCCCAAGGCCTCATCTAATTTGGACCGGGCTGAGTCTGTTGCTTGTGATTGGTTTGTTGTCTAGGTCTGGGATTGGTGATGTGACCGCTGCACCCGCCCAGGGGTGGAGCCGACATACAGTGTAAGGGCAAAAGGAACGTGTGTCTTCCCTCTCTTGCTTTTTCTTTTGCCGGTTTGCCTTGCTGTTTGGCAGCCACCATGAATGGCTGCCCTGCCAGGCCATGCTGCCTTGGAGCCAACTAAGTAAGGACTGAAATGCCCAAGAAACTGTAAGAAATAAACCTTTCCTTCCCTAATTTTGGGTGTCAGATATTCTGTCTCAGCAGTGAGTTCAAAGTAAGACAGAAACTGAGCAAATGAACCTTCAGTCACTGTGTGACAAATGAATAGACATATGGTAAATCCATGCTGGAGCCCTATTTAGCCTTAAAAAATAAAGAAAGTACAGACACATGTTACAATATGGCTGATCCCTGAGGACATTATGCTAAGTCAGATAAGCTTGTCCAAAAAGGGTAGAATATCTTATTTGACTTATATGAGGGACTCAGAGTAGTCAAATCACAGAGACAGAAGTAGAGTGGAACATAGCAGGGGCTGAAGAAAGAGGATGGTGATAGTGCGAAAAGGAACGGTTTCAGCTTGAGAAGATGAAGAGCTGTAGAGATGGATGGTGATGATGGGTGCACAGTGTGAATGTGTGCAGTACCACTGAACTGTGCCTCTGGCTAAGAGGGTAAACTCTAGGTGATGTGTGTTTTACAGCAATGAGACGGGTGTAGCATGCTCAGTACCTTGTCTAGTCTGAGTTGTCTACAGGGTGTGAAGGGCAGAGAAAAAGAAGGAAGAAGTGCTAATCAAGGGGATCGCATATAATTTGACAAATTAAAAACACAGGACACAGATAGACTTGCAAGAACCACAGGATATCTATAAATTTAAATGTGTTTCCCTTATAAAAGCAACAATTCAACTCTCCATACTCAAGGTGAGCTACTCACTCCATACCCTGTCAATCCCTTTTTTCCCTCAGGAAACTGTCCAACAGCAACTATTGTGGAAAAACCAGGACCAAATCAGATGGAAGACACACAGGCACTGAGGAGTAGGAAGGCAACTGTTTATTATGCTAGTGGGCTAGGAATTCAAATTGCCAGCCCCGTCTTGGGGTTAGACAGACACTTATGTATATTTTAAGCAGGAAGTACAAAAGGCTGATAGCAGGTTATTTTATAACTGGTTACATTAAGTTGGATCATAGGTTGTTAGGCAGATTTATTTCAGGCAAGTTTAGTTGGGGGTTTCTTAAGGTCAGAGGTTTGGGTGAGCAGGAAGAATCAATCATTGTCATAGACTGAGCCAGTCTGTCCTTGAAGCAAGTTAGCACAACAAGATGTACTTTCTGATTGTTATGTCTGTCTTATAAGTTGCAGCTGGTATGGGGAATGTCAAGGCTAGCTGAGTTTTGCCATTCTCTAATTATGAGAACAGGCTGAGCCTGCCTTTCCTGTCCTTGAATATAATGTCTGGCTGTAAGTTTTAAAATTTCCTTTACACAACAAAACTTCAGAGTTTCTCTAATAAATCCACAGTAGGTGCACAACTTTCCTGAGTTAATTGCTAAGCAAGAACAGGAAGAGTATGGAGAAGAATCAACAAAACACTCCAAATTGAAAGGAACGACAGCTAAGCACTGTTCTCATAGTTCAATTCCAGAAGTTGGAGTGCTGTCATTTCTCGAAATTACAATTCTCACTGTAATTTCTTATTGATCTACTAAAAAAATACATCTTCTTGGATGACATTTGCTGGGCAAACTGGGCCTTAGGCATCCACTCCTAGACCATTCTGGGACCTTATGCATAGCCTATACTGTGATGTGCCGCTATGGGCCACTGTCTCCAAGTTGTTTCACTGTTTCAGAAAAGGACATGCAGGGAATCCTCCAGTTTCTGAAATGGACAATTGAGGGTGGCTATTCTTCACTGTAGTAGGACATCCCACAAAAATTTTGTTGCTACTAAAAACCATTAGCAAAATTTGTGAGTGATTTAAGTTTTAACAATTATAGAAGTATATAATGAATATAATAAAAAATTAAATAATAAACAAGTATAAAATTAAAAGTCTCCCTTGCCAGCCCCACTTCTGAATTAGCTAGATTTCTACCATTTCTATTTTTATTTGATCTAGTTTCTAATTTTATAATTCCAAAAATATGCCAATTCCTCTATTTCTTACACTGTCTACAAAAGACAAGGAATTAAGCAGGTCACTCTGCTCTCAGATGTGGACTGGCAGGTCATCCTGGAACAGCCACCAGCTGTAGCCAGTCTCACTATGCCCCATGCTTCCTGCTCCCCCTGCTCTCAAGTCCCACACAGGATAGTTTCACATGTCCTGGCTGTATTCAGTCCTGCTCCAAAGGAATAGGTGGACACACCACTATACTGTGCACCTTGCACCTGAACTCTGGACACCTCTGCCTAAGCCTAAGCCACAGATCCCCTCACTGCCCATGCATCTCAGGGAGAGCTGTCTCTTCCTCCAGCTATGGGATGGAGATCCTGGCAGACATTTGTTGCTTGTCAGAACTGGAGGCAATGAGTTTCAGATCAAGGTGTCAAGAGCTGATTCCTCCCAAACCCCATGCTGGGCTTTCAGAGGCAGCCTTCTCCCCATGTCCTCAGGTGGCTTTCCTCTGAGCACTCACCCATATCTTCCTTTCCTACAAGGACACAGTCTTAACAGATTAGGTCCTACCCTTTCAACTCACAGTCTTAACTACCTCCTAAAAGACCCCATCTCCAAAAAGTGGAGGGTGGGGGCTCAACATATGGGGAACCCAATGCAACTTGCAGTAAAGTATTTAAGATAAATACATCTTTTTATTATTCCTAGAGTCTGACATGGAAGGGAAAACTAAAACATATATCCACCGAACTTCCTGAAGTCAGAATTTTGTCAATGGAATAAAACCAGTTACATTCGTTAGTACAGTGGGGTGAATATGGCACCTTGAAGTCTAAGTCTTTAGTTCTGAGTGTGACCCTATTTAAAAAAAGGATTGTGACTTATGGAGGACCTAGAAGTGAGCCCACTCTGAACTCCCATGGTCTCAAACTCCAAGCACTGAAGGTCTCCAGTAGAGGGGGCTGCTCTGCATGGGGAGAGGTAAGGGACACTGGGGGCAGAAATCAGAGTAGCAGCATACACCAGTGGAGAGGCCAGAGGAGGCTCAGGACAGAAGATCCCTCAGCCTCCAGGAGGCACCAAACCCTGCTGGCCCTGACTTGGGACTTCTGGGCTCCAGAGCTAGGAAGGTATAAGTTTCTGATGAGTCAAGTCACCGGGTTTGATATAAATACATACATGAGGGAAACAGAATTCTTTCCTACAAAAGAATTTCAGAGGAAAAGGAAGTAGTAGAAACTGCCACTAAAAGCACAGGACAACTGTTCCAGGCCATATTCACTGATGGATGCTAAACTGAGCAGAAGGGTCAAGAAGAAATAGAGTGGTTGCACATTTCCTCCAGATTTGGTGGGGCAGGGGGGTCAGTGGCAAAGCCTGGTACTTACACCTGGCCAACCATCACATTGGGAGCAGGTGGCAGCCGGTGTGCCTGACAGGTGTGGCCCAAACAGTATGCCACCTGAACTGTTGGGGATACTAGAAATTTTAAGACCTTTCCATTGCCATCCTTCAAATAAGATACAAGAGTTTTAAACTGAAATATGCATTTTATTTTACATTAAACAATTTGCATAAAATATACAACTTTCATTTACATTTCAGCTCTTTATGTACAGCCTTAGCTATCTGCACTACAAAAGGAATACTTGCTCTAATAGCCCACCCTGGCAGATGATGTCTAAGAACAGCATGAAACAAATGATAATTAACACACACAAAAAAATAATCCTCTGCTTTTGAAATACAAACTGGTTAACAATCGAAACTAAACTAATTTTGACAGTCTTTGATCTACCCCAGACTTTGCCACTCTGAATGAACTGAATTCATCTAGATCAGAATCTCAAGTTCCTACTGGATCAAGAGGTAATGCAGGTGTGCAAGAGCCCAAAGATGAGTTAGGAAAGGTCCTTGTTTGGTGGAAATACTGTATTTATAATCAATACTGTATTTATAATCAAAATCCAATAAATGCAATGCCAGATATATTCTTAAGATACTCAAAAAACCAATAAAGAAAGCACAGAAATAGGGATAGATTTTGAATGTCTAGCAGATAACCTAAACTTTGCTTGAGATGTACACATCAGTTAGACCACATCAATTAGAATACTTTCAAGTGAGAAAAACAATCCAAATTGGTGTATACAAAAGGGGAACCCACTTATAGAAAGAAGAGAGCCTAGGCCCACTGGGGTGGGAATCAAGTAAGATACAAGAATCTAGCCCTCCAGCTACACTTCCTCTGGGTACGATGCAGCACCTCAGTCTTCATCACAACACACAACATATCAAAAGGGGAACCCACTTCATTAGCAGTTCAAATACAAGTCCAGGACTGGTGCCTGCTACACCAGTGAGATGGTGTTCAAGCCACCTGCTTCAGGCCTGTTTTTGGAAGCCCAGAAGAAGGATGTGGGAGTGGAAATGAGGGCAGGGTGGAGCTCAAAGAGATATAACTCTGCCAAAAACAAGAGGAAACTGGAAGCTGGGTGACACCATAAACTACCCCCCCCAACACACAATCAACATGCACATGGAACAAATATAACAAACTAAAGACAAAGAACCTAAAAGTGCATTTAAAATTATAGATAACATAACTAGGAAACTGTAACTAGAATATTGATCCCCTTCAGGATGCAAAACACACATTACAACCATTCTAGTATTTTGTAAATAAACTATTCCCAGTATATGTTTTTTTTTTTTTGTAAGTGGGAACTGACAGTATAAATATTTCTTTAAAAAGATTCCTTCAAGACTCTTATTAATAAACAAAGAAATAAAATTTATGTTTTCCTGCTACTAAATTGTCAAAGACCAAAATGAGTACCAACAAAGACAAGGCTGTCAAGAATACCTAAACATCCGTGTACAGTGGACTTATGAGTTACAACCAGTCTCACATGCAAACAGTTGGGTTACAACTGAAATTTTAAGTTTAACTTAGAAACAAAGTAGAACTGTGATTTGAATGCTGGATGCTTGTGTGGTTGTAAACAAAGACTCGCAATGCCAGAAAAGTAAGTATAAGTGTACATAAACATCAGTTTGAGCCCAGATGCCTGCATTTGGGGATGTGATTTCAGTCAGTGCTTTGTATAATTGCTATGATCACTGCTATTAAAATAGCCTCCAAAAAGCTAGAAAAGAAGTTGATGAAAGAAGGGGAGGTAAAGACAGCAATCACAGTTAAAAAGAAGGAAATTGTGTAGAAGTAAGACGGTAGCTTTTATATGACTGATCTCACTAATATGCACAGCGCTTCAAATCTCAACAATCTTAAGAGAAAAGATTTATACAAAAAGCTAGTGTTGGTAAAGGTGTTACTCAAATTAGTAAGTCATAATCAACAGTGATAGACAAGGTAGGAAGGCTGTTATTAGTGTGCACAAATGAAAACCAGGAGGCAGGTTATAGTCTGAGTCCATAATTTGTGAAAAAGTTCAGGGCTACATAAATGCAGATCTTATAAAGAATAATCTATCAATGAGTGATAACAGTGAAATATTTCATGCCAGTAAGTGTGGTTTCACAATTTTAAAGCAAGAACTGGGGTTCACAGTGTAACTAGGCATGGTGAAGCAGCTAGTGGTGATAAAAAGGCTGCTGAAAACTACATACACCATTTCGAAATGGTGACACAGAGAAATGGCTTTTGCGCTCATCAAGTTTTCAACTGTTAAAAAAAAAAAGATTTTCAACTATGATGAAACTAGCATTTTCTGGAAGAAAATGCCCAGGAGAACATGCATTACCCAGGAAGAGAAGAAAATGCCAGGCCATAAGGCTATGAAGGATAGGCTAACCTTATTACTATGTGCCAGTGTGAGTAGTCACTCACCTCAAGATAAAGCCTCTTTTGGCTTCTCACTCTGAGATCCCTAGAGTGTTCAGAAAACATAAAGCCATGAAGAATAGGCTAGGGTCCACGAGGAGATATAACACAAAAGCCTAGGTAACAAGAGTACTTTTTCTTGAATAAAGCAGGGAGGTTTTTTTCCCTAATGTTAAGAAATATCTAGAGGACAAAGGTTTACCACTCAAGGCTCTCCTCATCATGGACAGTGCTCTTGTTCACCCATGAGATTTGGAAGAACTGGTTGAAGAATGCCCATGGCGCTCAGCTGAGTTTCTCCCACCTAATACAACTTCTCTATTGCAGCCTATGGACCAGCAGCTTATAGTTAACTTTAAGAAGCTATAAGGGCCAGGAGTTTGGCTCAGCAGCTAAAGCGCCTGTCTGGCAGGCACGAGGCTGTGAGTTTGATCCCTGGTGCCAAAAAAAAAAAAAAAAAAAACTTTAAGAAGCTATACACCAAGGAACTGTTCCTAAAGTGCTTCCAGATGGTCTCAGATACAGACTTACCCTTAAAGAATTCAGGAAGGAACATTACCTGTGTGGAGTTAATTGAGAGGTCCTGGGCCAATGTTTCTCTAAGGACACTGAGGATCTGCCTAGAAATGTGGCCTAAAATTATACAGGAGAGACTTTGAAGGTTGTGTATAGGAGCCTGAGCCTTCAATTGATCCTGTGGTTAATGACACTGTCACTATAGCAGAGTCCACAGGCTTGCAGGTAGACAGTGCTGATGTTGAAGAACTGATGGAAGAACATTCAGAGGAACTGTCCACAGAGGAAGTTCAGCAACTTCTGGCTGAGTCACAGAGAATGGCAGCTGAGATTTCTGAAGAGAAGAGGGGGGTATCTACAATCGGTGCAGCAAAGTTTTCCTTCAGAAATAAAGGAAATCCTGAAAAAATGAACAGTTACAAACATCTCTAGAGAAGACTCACCTAGACAGAGAGAAAGCCAATTGTTTCATTCACTTGCTTAATGACAATGTCATGCGATACTACAGAACTTTTAAAGAAAAGACAGAAACAGAATATCTTAGACCAGTTTTTAGTTCTGAAAAGGTTGAGATTTAGTGAGCCAGAAACAGGACCCAGTGTGCTACGGACTCTCCCAAGGAGACAAAGGACACCAGCAAGCCAGATTCCTGATATCCTTATGGAAGGGGACTCTCCTTCCAAACAATAACCACTTTCCATTTCATCCTCCCTTTCTGCAAGTCAAAGATGTCACCTTGAATGATGAGTACAGTATGACATTCTTACTTATGGTAAACTAGCATATTTTATAACTTTTTGGTGAATATAACAGGAAAATTATTGGTGTTTCTGGTAAAATATGTACATTATATAACTCTTTTTATCATGAAAAGGTTAGTTAAGGGGTGCTTTGGGAGGTTCGGAATGCATTATGGGCATATACATTATTTCTTATGGGAAAATAGTCTTGACTTATAACCAACTTGAGCTACAACAGCTCTTGTAAACGAACTGAGTTTGTAAGTCAAGGGTCCACTGTACTTCAGGAAAAGCAGCAAATGGCAGGGGTGGGGTTGGGGGCTCTGGTCAACCCTTAGATGAAAAAAAAAGAAGCCCTTCCACAGTGCAGCTGCAGTCACAACCATGGGGTACCACTTGGTGTGAGGATACATTTCAACCTCTGTTTCCTCCTGTAACTGCCCCTAAAGCAGTGTGGAACCTGCTCTGATGTACAGTAGATTTCAAAGGAAATGGAGGTAATAGGAATTTTTGTATGCTACTACTCAAAGTATAAACTGGTACTAAGATTTTGGAATGAGATTCATGCTTATTCTATCATAAGCATGAATAGAAATGTTAAGGGATACACCCTGCTATTAAAATTACCTCAACAGTGTAATAACAGAAGGGATGGTTTGGTGGAGGATAATGATAATGTTTTTTATATGTGTTTGGATTCTTTGCTTATTTTTTGAAAGGCATATATTATTCTTGCAATTAACTTTAAAATAAAATTTGATTTTTGAAATTAAAAAATAAGGCAGACACACAGATCACTGATGCTACAGTGCCAGAAATAATGAAAAGGGGACGGGGGTACAGGTCAGCAGTACAGCGCCTACCTGGTAAGTGGAAGGCCCTGAGTTTGAATCCTGGTACCAAAAAAAAAAAAAAAAAGAAAAAAAAAAAGAAAAAGAAAACAACCAAAATGCTATTAGTACAAGCGTAGATAAATAGGCTACATTCAAATAATTATATCCACCTAGAGCCAGGCGTAGTGGCGCACGCCTTTAATCCTAGCACTCGGGAAGCTGAGGTAGGAGGAGCGTTGTGAGTTCGAGATCTGGCTTGGGCTACAATGTGAGCACAAGATCGGCCTGAGCTACATAGTGTGACCCTGCCTCAAAAAACTAGGGCCGGGAGTTTGGCCCAGTGGCTTAAGCGCCAGTCTGTCAGGTGCAAGGTTGTGAGTTCAATCCCTGGTGCCACAAAAAAACCCAAAAAAACAAAAACAAAAAAACCCCAAAAAACAAATAATTATATCCATCAATAGAAAGAATGAGATAAATTGATATGAGTTGATATGCACAATTTCTAAGAAATGCAAAGTGGAAAAAAAGGATGAACACATAATGGTATTAGGCATACACCCTAATACCAGCTCAACATAAAGGGCTGGAGAGGCATCACTTATGACCTGGTAATTCTGCTCCCAGGACAGATACCTGCGGACCCTGTGTGCAAGAACAGGAACCTAGATGTTACTATAGTTCACAGGACCCCACCCTTGCAGTGGCATAGGTCAAACACCATCTTCCTTCACTGCTCTTTGACTGTATTCCCTGTATCCAGTATGCCAGTGAATCCTACAAATCCCCATCACTAGGTATAAATCCCTCACCACCCTACCACCTGTATCTTCTCCAAGCCATAAATGTTTCTCATGTGGGGCCCTCCAACAGCCTCTCAAAACTAACCCATGTTCTGTCTTGCTTTTTGGCAATATTTTTAACACAACACATCACTGCTCTGCTCAAAACTTGCCCTTCACCTCACACTGAGAAAGCCTGGTCCTTCCCATGGCAACAGACTCTGGGTTCCTCCCTGACCCACAATAAGGAAGTCCTTGCTGTCTTTGAATGTGGCAGTCATACTCCTGTCTTGGGGCCTCTGTACTTCCTCCCTTGCCCTGCTGTACCTCTGTCCATACAGCTCTGTGTCTAAGGTTTTGTTCCACAGATGCCTTCAGGGGAAGCCATACTCCAGATCTTCACATACCACCACCCACCCCCAGCATTTTTGTCTTCCAGAGTAATAGAACAACTTCCACAGGGAATTCACTTTGTCCCTGCCTACGTGCCCCTCCAGAAAATAAGCTCCATCAGACATAAATTCTTGTCTGTCTTATGTTTATATCCTAGCACTGACAGCACAGAGTAAAAGCTTAATAAATAGTGTAGAATGAACAGGGGTAGCATCATGTAGAACAGTGAAACTAAAGACATGTCCAGGTATGGCTCCTGGAAATACTTTACCCAGTTGGGCTGGGGTAGGACGTAGGTCCATCTGCCTCTGGCCCATGAACAGACAATTCAGCTCCTTTCCTTGCATTCTCATAGGAAAGACCCACTGGCTTTATCCTAGGATAGGTCTTAGGGCAGAGGGCAACACACTCACTGGTCACTGTGAGGGCTTTAATTAAAAAAAAAGAACATCTCATGTATCTGGGAAAAATTAATGAAGATCCTGGATAGTTAACAGAGCTGAAAATTTTAAATCCATTGAATTTTAAGAATGAGCTTGATGGCATCAGATTTCCTGAAGTGTGTAGGGAGCAAAAACCCAGAGAAAGTGGAAAAAGAGGAGGCAATGCCCACAAAGTGGGTAGTACTTGGTCCACAGAGCACAGAAGATGGCCAGCAAGTATACAAGTTATTTGTCTACTGAATGACCTAATAAGCATCTGCGTGAATAGGGCAGGCAATGAGCAAATCAGCAGGCCCCTCAGTATGTGACGGTGGAATCTTTCTGTTGCTTCTTACGGCTAACAGTTACATGTCACCCCTCCAAAGCCTCCTGCACACATAGGTGAGGCTTTTTGGAGGCGTCTAGATCGTGGGTGTATGATACTGGATTATGGGTACGACAATTGGATTAGTCCACTGACTGGCTTAGCATAGATGTGGGTGATGGGGTTATTAAAGAGAGAAGCCCCACCCTGAGTGTGAGTGGCATTAACCAATAGGCTTGGAAGCCTGGATGGAATACAAAGGGAAATAAGGAAGGCAGGCTCACTGCCTCTGATCTTCTACCCACCCTGCCATGGACTGTTTTTCCTCTACTATTCCCCTCTGACATGCCACCTCGCCTTGGAGCCAGCCAACTATGGACTGAAATCTCCACAAACTGTAAGTTTTCCTCCTTTAACTTGTGGGTGTTGGGTATTTTGTCCCAGCAGCAAGAAAAAGACTAAGATCTTGTTCGTTTGCTGGTTGATGTAGGGTGGGAACCAGATTAAATCATATATTTTTAAAAAGACTGGAATGAAAGTAGGATACCAACAAGAGTATCTCTGAAACAACAGATCATGGACTAGTAGCTGGCAAAAAGAGACATGAAAAAGACTTTCACAGAGTGAGAAAATCAGGTCAGCAGATGAGGTGGTTGTCAGGAAACTTGGACTAAAGGGATTATACGACTGGCATGCCTGAACTCATGGTTTCAGATGTTGGGGTCACTGAGGGGCAGCCAAACAGCCCAAAGAAGACAACAAAATCATAGGAACAAAGAGGTCAGCAACAAGGTCAGCAGCCATGAGTCCACAAGTGGACACTGAAACCACAGGGCAGTGGCAGGGCTGGGACAGAAAAAAAGAACAGGATTCTCTGCAAGCCCTGACATCTGGGCAAGTGACCATGCCACTGGTTACCTACAAAGAGCAGGCACTAAGAACTTCAGGCTGCTTCTTACATACTCTGGGGTGCACAATTTGCTGTTCATTTACAATGAGCACATGTTGATTTGTAATTGATAGCAAATATAAATATGGGGGAGAGATAACAGTAAAATAAAGTCAGAGACAGGAGTTTACAATTCAAAAGAAATCATTATTTACAAAGCAATAACATGTTTGCCTAGCACATGCAAAGCAAAACTCTGGGTTCAATCCCAGGACAGAGAAAGCAGCGGGGGAAGAAGCATCACCAATAAATACTGTCAAAAGCAGTATTTTCTGAGTGTCACACTGAAACAAACTATTTGCATCACTTACTTATACTTCGTAGTCATACATACACACAAAAAGTACATAAATGGAAGGTCATCTGGGTTTTACTGAAACCTATAACAAGACTCCACAGAGCCTATAGTCAGACACATTTGACAACAGCTTCACCAACTCACCAGACATAGGATGGCTGGTATGTAGTTCTTGCCACCTGTGAATTTTGACTCTTCAGGGCTGTGAGAGACTATGTCCATGTTCTGATAGGAATCAATAGCACAGCTTCTGTCTTTGCCCTTGGAGGGATCCACAATTCAAAAATGCTTTCTACAGAATGTAGTTATAGCAGGACTAGGGTAGAAGCTAATTCTGGAGGGGCCCTAATTGATGGTAAACCCCATGGTTATACCCACAAGAGCCACGTACACAAAATAAGCCTTAAAAGTAAAGTGCTTAGTGAGATTTAAACAAAAAAAAAAAATGTGGTAAGTGTTAATAAACTAATGTGCAAGAAAAAAACCCAGGATCTTGATGACACACATGGCTGAGCACAGGCCTCCCAAGGGCAGCCAGTGACCTCTACACATCCTCAGTCATGCCCGAAAGGGAGGCACCCAAAAGACAGATAGAGCTTTGATGCTCAGCTTCACATCTCTCCCCAAGACAAGCTCTGCCATCCAACACGAACTGTGGTGGTGCATGGCTATAATCCTAGCACTTGTGAGGCTGAGGCAGGAGGATCACAAGTTCAAGGTCATTATGGGCTACATAGCAAGTGCAGTACCCTTTTGTCTTTGGCACGTCCCCTCCTGTTCATCCAGTCAGTATGTTGGCCTCTTGCTTGCCCTCACCCTCTGCCAGTTGCATACACACTCAGTGCCTGACAAGTGCTGGCCATTTCCACTGGATATGGGCTAGCTGTCCCCTCCTCCCTTGAATACATCCAAATCTTATGAGTAAGGAGTATTCAGAAAAGTGTTCAGCATCTGCTTCAGCATCACTGGCTTTGGCAGTAACATGATGTTGAATGAATGTGCAGCTGGATGAACTGGATAACTGCTCATGAATTTTGTCTGAACTTTCAATTCTAAAATGAAGTGAATCTAAACAACAGGATACTTTTCAAGGTCTATTTTCATGCATGTTTACAAAGAAGTAATTAACACAGAATCTCGGTCATCTACATTATTTTTTACTATGGTAATCTCTAACTTTTAGAGAGCCCTCTCCAAATAAAAGAACTAGAAGCACTGTTTCTCAAAGATATATGGAGGAAGATAAGGCTATTTTATTGAACCACTTAAACTGGTAGTTGCAAGGCTGGAAATACAATTCGATGGCAGAGTGCCTGCCTAGTCCAGGGTTTAATTCCCAGGAACAGAAAATAGGAATACTGGTTGCACATGGTTTTATTTATTTTATCAATTCTATGTTCAAAGTTAAGCAACTTGTCCTCCTGGAAAGGAAGCAAGCACTGGACACCTGCTGCAGTCCTGGGTGGCCCACAGCTCTCCCCACAGATCCTGACATGCATTGTGACAGGAACACAGAGGAGAAAGGTAGAGTGAGAAAGAGGTCTCTAAACTTTCAAGGCAATTGGAGACAGGAGAGAGTGGGCAAATCCTCCCTTCAATTACCCCATGAGGACAGTGTGACTGCTGTGTAACACCTTCTGCTTTACTGAAGACATGGGGACCTTTTCAACAAGCAGAGAGGTGTCTGTTAGCATGCTATTTGAAGGACTTATATAGAAGTCTGAAGGTGGTAAAGAGTGAATATGTGGATAAGGCCGATATGGGCTGGAGCTATCAACACATCTGGATTGGGTTCTTAAATTCCATGTGTGTATAAGAAAAACAAAATTAGTTCTCCTACATTTAAACATGTTTGGGATGACAGGAAAAAATATACAAGTAAAAGAATAACAGCAATATTTTCATTCAATTACAGCTTTTTAAAAACCTGTATCCCCATCCTAAACTATGACTTGAGGAATCTCCACACTTTATAGTAGCTAAAGTAAACAGGAGATATCTGACATGTTTAGATATACCTAGTCCAGTTTAAATTTAAATAATGTGCTATAAAAACATAAGACAGTTAAATAATACAACAACCACCTAGAAAATTCAGAATTGTGTACCATTAATTATTCAATATCGAAAGTGTTACCAACCTCGAACAAATTTTACACCATTGATATTAAATAAAACTCAAGGTAGAAATCTTGCAGACATAGGTGTAGGTAGAAAGTTCATGAACAAAACTCAGATTGCATGGGAAATATTTCAAAGAATCAACAACTGGAATCTCATCTTATTAAAAAGCTTTTGCACAGCAAAAGAAATCACTAACAAAGTGAAAAAACAACACACAGAGTGGGAAAAAATTTTAGCCAATTGTCCTCAGACAAAGGACTTCTATCTAGAACATATAAAGAATTGGAAAAAAAAAACCCTCCAATTTCAAAGACCCATTCCAGAAATGGGCATCTGAGATTAACACATACTTTTCAAATGAAGAAATACAGAAGCCAGGGATTTAGCTCAGAGGCTCAGTGCCTGCCTGGCAAGCGCAAAGTCCTGAGTTCGATCCCTAGTAACCACCTCAAAAAACAAAGGAAAAAATACAAATGGCAAGTAACTGTATGAAGAAATATTCAACATCACTGGTCATTCAAAAAATGCAAATGAAACAATACTGAGATTACATCTCACCCCAGAAAGAATGGCTGCCATCAAGAAATCAACCAATAACAAATGCCAGCAGCACTGTAGGGAAAAAGGAACTCTTCTCCACTGTTGGTGGGGTGGGTGTGTAGAATGGTGCAACCACTCTAGAAATCAGTGTGGAGAGTCCTCAAAACACTAGGATTTCCACCCAACTATTCCCCTTCTGAGTATCTTTCCAGAAGATAAAAACATCATGCCACAGCAATATATGTGCACCCATGTTTATAGCAGCACAATTTGTAATAGCTAAATCTTGGAAACAACCCAAATGCCCATCAATCGAGGAATGGATTAAAAAGATGTGGCATTTTGATACCATGGAGTACTACTCAGCCATAAAGAAGGATAAACTTGAGACATTTATAGATAAATGGATGCAACCTGAGATTTACTCATAAGCGAAGTAAATCAGACTCACATATGTAAACATCGTATTATCTCCCTTGTGTGAGAAATTGAAAGAGTAAATAAGTTCTAAAATGTACAACAGATATTGTGAAATGGGAAGAAACTGTTCAAAAGGAAAAAGGAACTAGGATGGGTGAAAGCGGAAAGGACAATAGGAAAAAGGGAAAAAACGCAACTCAGTTATACTATTAGTGTCTCTTAGTTCATTAAAAAGGGAAGTTTGTGCTAATATTGATTGCATAAACCTTTATGCCCATATCTTGTAGCCTGAGCAACTACTTTAAAGATAATAACATGTATTAACTACTGTTATTCTCCTATTACTTTGCTATGAAATTTTGTTTTACCTTTTTTCCATAAAACAAAAAAATAAAAAAATTAAACTCAAAAAGGCAAAAATACCAAAACATACTCAATAAATATTATGTGTTACTTTCACTATAACTGAAATATAAAATTAACTTTTGTTTCCAATACTGTAAAAACTAAGCTCTGCTCTAAAACTGCTAAACTCCTGTCAGAAAAAGATGGTCCAGCACACATAGTTGCTAAGAATGCAAATTTCAAATAAAAACACTCAGTAAAATCCATGGCGAGACCCATGACATCCAGAAGATGACTCAAGACTGTCCCAAGCCTCCACTTTCTCCTACAGCATGGATTGCTGGTAACCATATGTATTGGGTATGCTATGTCCCCACAAGTCCTCACATACTTTTGATGGGGCTAAGTCTGGCGCTTGCTTGTGTTCGGTTTGCTGTACCCGCCCAGGGGTGGATCCAACATATGGTGTAAGGGAAGGCGGGTCTTCCACTTCTGCCTTCTCTCTCTCGCCAGCGCACCTTGCGGCTTGCAGCTGCCATGAACGGCAGCTCCTCCACACCATGCTGACTTGGAGCCAACTAATGGACTGAAACTCCCAAGAAACTGTAAGAATAAACCTTTCCTTCCCTAATTTTGGGCGTCAGGTATTTTGTCTCGGCAACGGGTGAAAAGTAACTGAGACACCATACTACTGCCATCCACCTTTCTTCTGCATTTGTACAGTCTTAGATTTTTACCTAGTCACATGGTCACACACAAGACAGACCACTATAGCAGCCTCCTGCGGGCCAGTGGTCCAGCCAAGGCAGTGAAGGCAGATTTAATGCGCACCACTTGTGGGTCATGTCTCACCTATGTCCCCAACTGGAACGCAGACATGGTGGGGGATATATTCCTCAGAACTTGCAGATAAAGCTGCACCCTCAGGGCTGCAGAGCAACATGACAGAATGTCACTCAGCCCCTGATAATGTCATGAAGCAATGTCATTACAGAGACCTACAATTTTAGGTCTTTTGTCCTGTGTAAGCCACCAGTACTACATTCTTGACAATGCTGACAAAACTGCATATTATAATTTCCTCTGGTTCCTCTGTTATACTGTGGGATGAAACGAATTCCTAGCTCCCAGATTACTGTGAGGATTATGTGTTTTATATAGTAAGAACGAGCATCCATGAGCATTAGGCAATCCACCAGGCTCTTTCTTTGGCAAAATAACTCACTTCCCAAATTCTGGTGGGCAATTCTAAAACTACCAGTTATGGAGCTCCTGCAGGGACATGAAAAAGGTAGGCCATAAATAAATGCAGGGTGGCATGCTCTTCTGGCTGTGACTTACACATCATGAGTGACGGTACACTGGCTATTCTCTCTTTCAAGCTCCTGACTACAGGAGTCACATCTCTTCCAGCCATCTTCAGTTTTAATCCAACTCCACCCAGGAGATCTCCAGTCCTGACCCAGAAACGGCATAGTTCTCCTACAAAAAAAGGTAATTTGCATTAAAACATATATATGCAAAATTAACAAATGTTTCCAAGCATTTGTTCATTGATTTAAAAGAATTTCTTACTTAACATTTTGATACCGGCTCATCATTAATGTTGGCTAGAAATGAGTGGTGAGACAGTGCTGATGACAGTACTTAGGTCATGCCAAAGTGATAAAATGGGGTAAGTGCTCAATACTGCAAGTGTCAGGACAGCTTACCAGAGGTGACATCTAAGTTTCTCCCTAAAGAGCAAGCAAGAGTCACAGAATCATTTCAAAGAATGCACTCACTGCCACAGGTCCTAGGCAACATACCTGGAAATGCACTCACATTCACCACCACTAAGTAAGCCACTTGGGGTGGAGTTCACCAAGAAGAAGTGGCCATGGTCAGAAGTGAGAAGACATGATGGTCAGATAAGACAGAGGAGTCAGGCTCTATTCTGAGATCAAGGAGGGGACCAAGAGACTCACAGGTTAAGTGATTTGATCAGACTTGAGCTTTACAAGGAACTCAGGTTTACACAGAGAACAGAGGGCTGGGGACAGGGACTCGAGGCTACATAGTAGTGGCCTTCAGGGGGAGCGAAGAGCTAAATCAACACTGGGAGGTGGAGCATACAGCACTCTGGGATGGGGTGGCCTTGTGGGGAAGAAGTCAAGACATCCATATTTTTACTGCAGAAGGTATAGTAGGTTTGTGTGAGGGGAGAGGAATAGGAAATGTTGATTTAAGTTTGATATACTAAAATCCAGTTATGAAAATTACAACATAAATAATATGCAACAAAGTGGGCATGGTGACATCTGCCTGTAATCCCAGCTACTTGGGAGGCTGAGGCAGGAAGGTTTCAAGTTCAAGGTCAGCCTGGAAAACTTAGGGATACCTGCCAAAAATAAAATAAGAAGAGGCAGGGGATGTAGCTTGGTAGTAGAGTGCTTGCCTTGCATGCACAAGGCACTGAGCACAATCTCCAGTAATGAAAAAAGAAAAACAAAAAAACATGCAATAGACATTATACCCTCATGAAGCTTACTTACAATTTGATGAGAATGACACCTTACATACTAGCTCTTCCCACTGACTGGATTTCCCTTCCTCTTGGTCAGTGGTTTCCAGTGGCACTGACATCACAGTCTGGAAAGCTTTAAACTTACAAGTGTGAACCTTCATTTCAGACCAATTAAGAATAAATTATTTGGGAGGGAGGACTAACACTGCAGATTCAAATACCCCCTCCCCATGAAGCTTTCCCTAACTATCCTATGCAGCATAACAAGGGCGATCTGGAATCATATTTTTACCCTCTGTTTTCCTCCAAGAGAACACTACATCTAGTCCAGCTCTGTACCCCAGTTACCTTGAATAAAGTCAGGTACCAGTCTATTTACTGAATAAATAAATGAACTGCATAGATCCCATGGCTCAGAAAACAGAGGGTAGAGAATAATATAGGAAAAACACCAATATTCAGAACAATCAAAGGAATGAAAATAATCTCACAGAATATGCAGCAGGCCAAGGAAAGACCCCAAGTAACAGCAGGGCCAAATGGGTGAAGACAAACTAAGCAGAGAAGTTGGAAACGATGGCTGTAAGGTACAACAGATGAGGGCAAGCCAGGAGGGGAAATTGGAAAAGGAGGGTGAAGAGGTACAAGGAATGCAAGAAGTCAAGAGAAGAATATTTTAAGAATGAAATGATTGACAGAGGAGAAAATATAAAGAAGCCAAATATGTTAGAAGTTGAAAAACAGACTTTTTTTTTAGTTACAGAAAATAAATTGAAAACTTGCTCAAAAATAATTTCAGCAGAGCAATATTTTATGAATCTCATGTCCAAAGTTGACTTGGAAGGACTGGAGGTGTAATTCAATGGTATATGGCTTGCCTAGCCTTCAGAGGGTCCTGGATTCAATCCCTAGCACTGCAAAACATCAAAATCACACACACACACACACCCCACACACACCTCAAAGAAGGACAGAAGTGTTTAATGATATAGACTATTGTGTCCTGGGATTACTTGAGAGATTCCAGAGTCTAAATCTCAAGTACCACCAACTATATTTTGAGTAACTTAAGAAAACCAGGCTATCAAATGGGCATTCATGCTATTTTTGAAGAGACCAAAATAATCTGGAAAGAAACTATAGACTTCAATGTGATTTCTGGGTCAACTCCAGGTCTCATTTCCTGTACCAGTACGTACAGCATAAGTTGAAATAATTCTTTTTACATAAAGAAGGTCTCAAAACCTTGTTAAACTAACTTACAATCAGAACACTCTTTTTCAGTCACATATTGTTTAAATTCTTGCTTTAGAAGATACTTTAAAAATGATCCTTATATTTTAGCACATCGTGGTGAGTTTTGTCTTATAGACCTGCTTCACAGATACAGACTGCTGCAAAATATGAAGACTACCACCCATGCCCAGTCAATCCATGATTCTCAACAACATTCAGATGTAGGCCAGAAAACACCCTCACAGGAGAACCAGGAAGGAACAGTGCCTGCTTCACATGCAGCTGCAGACTCTTCAGATATGCACTACAGAAATATGGCTGTAGGGACAGTCTAGTAACCGAAGTATCTCTCAATAGTGCATTGAAACTGTCAATTCAGGAAAAAAAATCAAGTGGTAACTGAAAAATATTAATAAGGATCAAAAAGGATTCCTTCAGCGACTGGGCACTGACTAAAAGTCCCTGCCCTCAAGGACATGCAACTCACCCAAGTAATTAAAAACAAAAAAAACCAAAAAGCCCCATACCACATGCAATACAATGTGTGAATATGTGCATGCATGTGTTGTCTTGGTTACTTTTCACTTGTTGCCGAGACAGAATACCTGACGCTCAAAATTAGGGAAGGAAAGATTTATTTCTTACAGTTTCTCGGGAGTTTCAGCCCATACTAAGTTGGCTCCAAGGCAGCATGGTGTGGCGGGTCTGCCGTTCATGGTAGCCACAAGCAGCAAGGCGCACAGGCGAGAGAGAGAGAGAGAGAGAGAGAGAGAGAGACAGACAGGTGGGGGAGGGCAGAAGGACAGAAGCGAGCAAGAGGAGACCTGCCTCCTTTACACTGTATCTCAGCTCCACCCCTGGGCAGGTGCAGCACTCACATCATCAATCCCAGTGCTAAACAACAAACTGATCACAAGCAAGCACCAGACTCAGCTCCATAAAAAGTATATGAGGACTTGGGGGGTACATAGTATCACCCAATACATGTGTACACATACAATCTTATAATTCCAAATGAGTAGTAAAAAGAATAAGAAAACAGAGAAAATACTAGTTAACAGAAAAAGGACAGGTCAGCCAGGAAGGCTCTGAGAATGAAGACATGGGTTTGGACTTAAAACATGGTGTTATGGTTCATGTCTGGGTGTCCCCCACAAAGCCTCATGCAGTCATGGAGGCAGCTGAGTCTAGCATTTGTGATTGGTTCATTGTCTAGTGCTGGGTTTGGCAGTATGAGGTGGTGGGTAGCCAGCATACAATGTAACAGAGGGAAGGTGTGCTTTTCTCCATTTTTGCCATTTTCAGTCTTGTCATTTGTGGCTGCCAAGAATGGCTGCCCCTTAGCCACGCCTCCCCACCTTGTATCCGGCTAAGTATGGACTGGAACTTTCACAAACTGTAAGCTAAATAAATTTTTCCTTCCTTCATTTTGGGCTTCAGGTATTTTGTCTCAACAACAAAAGTAACCAAGACAGAATTTAGTACCAGAGGAGTGTGGTTGTTGCTGTGACTATACCTGATCACGTGGTTCAAGAGTCTTTGGGAATAGCTTGCAGGAAGAGTTTGGAAAAGTTCGGAGATGTCACCTGAAAGAGTAGCCCTGGAACAGCTTATTCTGTTCTGTATGGGAGATTCTGGTCAGAGCTCAGAAGACCAGAAGGCTGATAGAAATCTCACCAGTAAAGACGAGGCTTGGGAGGTTTCTGCTGGAAAGGATTGCATTGGTTGTTGGAGTCCAGATGATGTGTGTTACGGATTGGCAGAAAGTTTGTCTGCATTTTTCTTGTGTCTGGAGACTGCCTAAGACTAAGATTAAGAATGGTGGACTAATCAATCTGGCAGAAGAAATTTCAAGGCAGTTGAATGTTGAGGCAGTGGCATGGCTATTGTTGGGGGCTTTTAGCCAGATTTATGTTGCAAGTCAAGAGCAAAGAGCCCAGCAGGATGAATTAAAACATTGTGAGTTTGGCCAGAAAGAAAGCTTCATAAAGTTGTGGACTATAAAGATAGAGCTTGAGATCTCAATTGCTGAGAAGGAACAGTAGAAAAGATGGCCTGGGAGCATCACAGGAAGTTGTGACAGGTTTCTACCCTTTGAAGTCTCAAAACTGAAAAAGTGAAAGATTTTGCTTGAAGGAGGAAGCCACAGAGCACCATGTTCTAGAATGGCAGTGGAGGCCACATCAGGTTTCAAAATGACGGTGGCCACACTGGGTTCCAGAATGGAGGCAGCATAAAGAATTTGTGCCTCAGAATCAGGTTCAGAGTGTCCAGCGATCCAGGCACTCAGCCCCTACAGCCAAGAGAGAGGAAAGCCTGGCTACTGCTCCAGCTGGCAGCAGACCTTGGCAGCAACGACATGGTGCTGGTTTCAAAAGCATGCAGAATGCATGAGTTCTAAGGTTAAAAAGGCTTACACCCCAATTTCAGAGGGCCTGGGAGGCCAGGCAGTGTGCCCCTGAGAAGGCAGTGTGAGGCTATGAGTGTGAAGCCAAAGATGCAACGGAGAATCCAGAAGTTTGGAAAAGCGAGGAGTGTGGATTATCTAAGGAAAGCTGCAAGGATTGAGCAGAGCAGGCCTAAGACTGAAGCTGTGGGAGCTACAACCACCAAAGTTGCCATGGGGGTGAAGTCACCCAAGCCCTGTGGAGCTCACAATTTGTCACAGATTGCTTCAGATGCTGGACATGCAACTACAGGCCTTAATGTTTGCCCTGCTGGATTTTGGACTTCCTTTGGTCCCATTCCTTTTTGTCCCCACTTATAACTTTTGGAATGGAAATGCTTATTTTGTACCACTGTATACTGAAAGTGTTTAACCTTGTTTTCATTTGTACAGGGGCTTACAGCTAAGAGTTTACCTAAGATCTCAGAGGAGACTTGGGACTTGGACTTTTCAGCAATGCTGAAATTGTGAGGACTTTGGCAACTCTTGGAGACAGACTGTCTTTTACATAAATCATGTGCATGAGTCTTTGCAGGGGTGGAATGTTATGGTTTGTGTCTGGGTGTCCCTGCAAAGCCTAAGTCATGGAGGTGGCTGAGTCTAGCGTTTATGATTGGTTCATTGTCTAGCACTGGGATTGGTGGTGTGAGTGCTGCACCCACGCAGGGGTGGGTAGCCGGCATACAATATAGGGGAGGGAAGGAGGCACGCTTTTTCCCTTTTGTGCCCTTTTTAGTCTTGTCGCTTGTGGCTGCCATGAACGGCTGCCCCTTTGTCATGCCACCCTGCCTTGGATTCAGTTAAGTATGGACTGAAACCTCCACAAACTGTAAGCTAAATAAACCTTTCCTTTCTTCATTTTGGGCATTAGGTATTTTATCTCAACAATGAGAGAAAAGTAACCAAGACACATGGTTAACTATTACATGAATGGAGAGGCAAGGAAAGGAATGCTAGTCACAACTGTGGGTGAGAAGTATATCACAAATTTGAGAAAAATAAGCAGAACAGACTGGCAGAGAAGGGGAACTCTTAAATGTCAGCAGAGATTGGTAGGTAAGATAACCAAACACAGATCATGAAAGATTTTGAGACCAAAGGTGTTTGGATTTTGTTCTCTGAATAAAAGATTTTGAGTAATGTGGCAGTGTTATTTAGAAAACAACCATCTTATAGGGGCCATACAAAAGATCAAAAGGGAAAAGAGAATTAAAAAAAATCTCCTTACACAACACACCCTTACTACTCATGTTCTTTGCAACTGCATCCTTGGCTAATGAATTATTTTAAACCTTGATGACACAAATATTGTAGTCAATCTACACAGACACTACACCCACTCCCCATTTAGTACACTTATGTCCTGGTTTTAAAATCTATCTTAATAGCATTTATGCAAAATAAAGAGCCAATGTGGCATTTCCAAAAATACAACCAATTTATTTTTCCAACTCTACACATACTGTAATTCATTTGACTTTAACAACTTGTTGGGAAATGAATATAGTTCAGTCTGAATTTTTTGGCTGTTTGATTTTCTTTTTAAGGATTGGCAGGAGTGCAATGTAAAGAATGGGTCATGGAAATAAAATAAGTCCAGGCCCCAGATGTGTCTGCTCTTCTGTAGATGTGTATATTTCAGATTTCTCATGGTCTGTTCTTTGAATCACACTGAGTTATATTTTACAGTATAATCTATAGAATTCATGAATTAAAGGACAGACTCTAGAAGCAGATTTATGTAAAGACAATAGGGCTGAGGATGTAATTTAGTGGTAGAGAGGTGGCCTAGCATGTGTGAGATCCTGGGTTCAATAAAAAAAAAAAAAAGAAATGAAAGTTGTAATTTAAAAGGCCTTTCCAGGTTTTTTTTATATGTGTAATTTTATTTTTGAATTTTAGTTTACTATTACATATTTGTAGTACATAATATTTACATTCCTTGCGTGGGGTTGGTATGGACATAACACATTCTAGTTCCTTTTTTATATCCCTATCCCTTCCCTCGCCCCTTCATTCTCAGAGGGGAAGGAGATCATGATATTTGCATGTTACCAATATAATCTCTAAAGTAATGATTGATCTAAATATAAAAGCACTAAAATAAGAAAAGCAAGACAGGAATACAAACTCTAATACATTTTAAAAGGCTATATGTGTATTGCCATTTGTTTTTCAGATGAAAAAGAAATGGAATAAGCAGTATTTTACAGTAGTTATTAAAGTGATCTTTGAAAACAATACATGTTGCCAGGCATGGTGATGCACGTCTGTAATCCCAGCACTCAGGAGGCTGAGGCAGGAGAATCACTGTGAGTCAAGGCCAGCCTGGGTTACAAAGTGAGTTCAAGGACAGCCTAAACTGCATAGTAAAACTCTGTCTCAAAAAGACAAAAAAAATTTTTTTAAATGCTGAGCATATTAAGCAAGAGTCACATATTGCATACGAGAAATGTTACAATGAAAATAGCAAGGAAGCTTCAAATTCAGAGAAAAACATTGGTAAAGCAATTTATTTCCTTTATCCTTTACTTTTTATTACGAATTTTGAGAAAATAATTTTCATTGTTCTGGAATAAGAAACAGTGGATGGTCTTCAATTTGGTAAGTATTTAATTTTTCTTTGTTGCTCTTTTTGTCTTACAATATTTCTAAACAATTTAAACTCAAATAATTTAAGGTCCAATGGTTTATAAGTGTGGACAAATATGATCCAGAAAGGATATCAAAAAATTGCAAACTGCAAGCTGAACGTCAGAAATAGGATTTACACCAAGAAAGCTTGAGAGATAATTACAGATACTTCACAGGAGTGGAAGAAATGTATCAGGCAAAAGAAAAAACATGTCTTTCTGATCAGGGTTGTATGATAAGGATTTGATGCTGGAAAGAAGACAGCTTTAGGGAGAAGATGGTTCTCTAGATTCTCCAGTTGAGCTCAAAATGGGTCTGCACAGGCCTAGGGAGTGCAAACGGAATTGAACTGGAAAGGTCAAAGTGCACTTACTAGGAAGCCGGGCGTGGTGGCGCACGCCTCTAATCCCAGCACTCGGGAGGCTGAGGTAGGACAAGCGTTGTGAGTTTGAGGCCAGCTTGGGCTACAACGCGAGCACAAGGCCGGCCAGAGTTACACAGTGCCACCCTGCCTCAAAAAACCAGGGCCGGGAGTTTGGCTCAGTTGACTTATGCGCCTGTCTGACAGGCGCGAGGTTGTGAGTTCAATCCCTGGTGCCGGGGGAAAAAAAAAAAAAAAAAAAAAAAAAAAGCACTTACTAGGAGGGGAAGATGCAAAGCCCTCAAGGGTTACGGGGGAGAATAGCAGGGAAGACGCCAGAGAAGTGTCAAGGGCAGGCACTTGATGACTTAGAGGGGTGGGGTCGTGCCCTGGCAGACGTCCCAGGCCATGGGCGTGGGAGGGCAGACCCCTAAAAGAGACCTGGGACAGGCTGCAGACGCCCGGGGGTGGGTTCGAGGGAAAGGCAGACAAACCAGGGCCCGCAGAGGCCCCACCGGAGCACAGGAGGTTGGGCGAGGAGAAAGCCAGGTGCACTGATGCGGCGGAGTCCGGCGGAGTCCGGGACTCAGGTTCTGTGGAGCACGGCCTGGTGGAGCCTCCCCTCCAGGGGCCCCCTCCCCTCCCGCGGACCCGACGCTCCCTCCTCACCTGGAGACCCACCCCACCCGGTGCGCCCGCCCGTGGCCCTCCACTCACCTGTGGTGCCCACCTGACGCACGACGACCTGGGTGTACACAGACTGCTTCGCTTCGGCAATATTGCCGGAAGTCGCTCGCCACCGCCCGGGCGCCGGGAGAAGCTCCGCCCTCGGCCGCACTGATTGGCCGGCGCGGAAGCACGAGGCGAATTGCTACCAGCCGCGGTGAGCGCGAGCGCAGTAAACGCCTGGGAGCGGGGCGCCGGAAGGCGTGGCGCTGACCTGCTCCTCAGAAGATTGCAACACCCGTTTGCCAGCGTTAGGATTGTCGGTCCGTAGTCCTGTCAGCGACTAGGGTAGCGTCGGCCGCGGGACAGCTAGCCCCGAGCTTGTTATCCGCTGATTTTAAGGCGTAGGGCTTGCTGGGAACGCCCTAGAGGAGCTGGGTCCACGCGCGGTGGGATGTCTCTCCAACTCGGAATTGGGGCGCGAGCCCGCGGGGCGTTAGGGCGGTCATTGACCGGAGGTGCTCCAGAGAGAGGCTTCCGGCCGGGCGGTCGCTCCTCAGCCTCACGAGTAACTTGGTTCCTAGCCTGGAAGCGCCCAAAGCGTACAGGACTTGGCGTTTACAAAATGTTTGGAACAGCGTCTGATGTGTAGTAAGCAAATACGTATAAATGTTCAATTTTAGTATTTTTCTTTCTACGACTAGTGCTTTTATATTTGGAAAACGTCAAGATACTCGTATTTGGAAATTTTTTTTTGTAAATTATTTCGGATGTACTTATTTAATAGTGTCTCTTGACTACATGCTTTTATTTTTGTTTTAATTTTAATAAAGTAAATAATTTAATACTATGTAGAGTGAAAATCCATCCATTTACTGTTGATAAAAATTTATAAGCTTTTTAATAAAGTTTAATATTTAACTGGGAATTAATCCATTACAACATGATTTCTGTGCGTACAAGTTCATAGCCTTCACCCCTCATTCTTATTTTGAGACATTTTAAAAATACAGAAAAGTTTAAAAAAAGATATTCATATACTACAATCCAGAATTAGCCAGTATCTTTATATACTGTACTTACTTGTAGTTTTTAAGAGAAATAGATATTTATATAAAAAGCTGAAGCCCCGCCCCACATCCTGCATGCCTGCCTTTAGGCTTCCAACACTTCACAGGCCACCACCAGCAAGAGTTTGGACTCATTTACACACACACATTTGTATCTTTTACCCATATAAAGCATTGAACTTCATGAAGGAAACTTTAATTCAAATTTGCAAAAAAGTTGTTATACTATATGCTTGATTTTTCCCTCTCAACATTTTTTAGATTTTCCTGTTAATACATGTGACCTTATCTGCTGTATTTTTATACACGTATGTATAGTATTCCATCATAAGAATTTTCCATTTTGTTCTGATTGGGTATGAAAGTTACTTCCAACATCTGACTACTACAAGTCAAGACACTGAATTTCCTGGTGTATACTTCTTCAGCATACACACGAGTAGAACTGCTATGTGTTAATTTGTTACAGGGAATAGTTCTTCTATTCCCAAGGCGATAAGCATTTTATTATACAGACTTTTCATATTTCTGTCTTTAATCCCTGTGGATTTTACTTTTGTGCATAATTCATGATCTGTTCTCCCCTCTCAGAGATTACTCCCAAATATATTCTAAAAGTCTTATTATTCCTTATTCCCTAATTCCATCTCTTTCATGTTTCAAATTTTTATTAGTGCTTAGGCCTCTATATGGCATCTCTTCTGCTCTGCTGAGTCAGTATTACAAAGGCTGCTTATTTGTAGATGACCATGTACAGTACAGATATTCCTCATTTAATGACCTACCTGTTTACCGACCATTCCAACTTACTACCAAGGCATTGGGTTCATACTTACAACCTACTGCTTGGACTTACAACCTGTTTTTTTTTGTGTGTGTATGGTTCTGTATATTTTATTTATAGAGCTTCAATGTCTTTTTTGTAGGGTTTACCTTGTTTATATAGTACTGTAATTTTTTGCTGATTGTACTGTACTGTAGTTTTGTGTTCCACTATACATTACAGTACTGCATATAAGAATTATGCAAATAAAAGCAAACTCATCAAACTGGAGTATCATTTCTTTGTTCTGAATATTATAATGTACATACTGTATACAATTCATTTAACAACCAATTAACGGCCTAGTCACAGGATCTTGGTTGTTAAGGAATGTCTTGATTTTTTTTCTCTTCCTTTCTAATACTTGCACCTTATTTTTGTTACTATGCTGATGAAGATCTCCAGATTTATGCTGAGAGCAGTAACAGGCCTCCATTTTCTGTTCCCAATTTTAGGGAAATGCATCTAAAGTTACAGTGTTACCTTTGTGGTTTTGTTTGTTTGTTTGTTTTGTTTGGCACAGTCTTTTCATTATACAAATGTCTGTCTCTTCAGTATACATTGTTGGCATTCTGTAAGTTTTTAAGCATTTGTCGTAGTTCACCTCACTTGTGGTGTGCTTTGCTTGAAAAGAACTACTCTAATGCACTGTGAAATGCAAAATCTATTTTTTGTATATTTTCTCATTTAGAAGATATTTTTAATGGGTATGAATTTTCTGACATGTAATATGGTGTGACTTCTGGCTGAAAGCTTTCCAACATTTACTACACTGATGAGGTTTCTTACCTGTGTATACTCTCAAATGCAGAAATAGAATTGAGAATTGGGAGAAAGCTTTCCCACATCCCTCACAATAATAGGGTTTCTCACCTTTTGGCTTCTCACATGGACAGTGAGAGATGACTGCTAACAGAAGTCTTTTCCACATACATTGCATTCATGAGGCTTATCACCTGAATGAATCCTCAGAAACACAGTGAGAGATGAACTTTGAGAGAAGGCTATTCCACACTCATTACATGCATAGGTTTTTTCTTCCACGTGAATGTTTTGATGCTTTATGAGTACTTCTGGACAAAAGCTGTTCCATGTTCATTACATTTAAAGGGTTTCTCCAGTTTGAATTTTCTCATGCTCAGTAAGATTTGATTTGCCACTAAAGGTTTTCCCACACTCCTTACATATGAAGGGCTTCTCTCCAATGTGAGTTTGCTGGTGTCTGATGAGGTTTGACTTCCAAATAAAAACTTTCCCATGAAGGGAAAAGGGGGAAAGAGGGAAGGGAAAAGGAAAAGATATAAATCTGTATATATGTATATGTAAGATAACTAAAACGAACACACTGCTGAATGTATTCATTATTGATAAAGAACAATTAATACTCATGATTAGATCAATTTTACATGTCTATATCTATTAATGTAAACAACCATTTTGAAGATAACGATACACAATATTGCAACCATTATCAAATTTCTATCCTGTTTTGTAAACCTGTAATGTTACTGTTGTGTATTTAGTCGTTTGTTTGTCTTTTTGCTTTTTGTCTTTGTTATATATGTCTTTTTTTCTCTTAAAAAAACCTTTCCCATAATCTTTGCACTCAAAAGGTTTCTCTCCAGTGTGAATTTTCTGATGAATAAGGAGGTTTTCCTTCTGGCTAAAGGATCTTCCACAGTCATTACATTCAAAAAGCTCTTCAATATGGGTGTTCTGCTGTTTGATGACAAACTGTTTTTGGCCAAAGCCTTTTCCACATGTGTTAACATTCAAAAGTCTTCTCTTTGGTATGAAAATGCTAGGTAAAACTATTGAGATTACAGTAGACTTCTCAACAGAAACTTTAAAGACCAGTAGAACCTTGGCTGAAGTATTTTAAAGCTTAAAAGCAAACAACTTACAACCCAGACTACTATATCCTGCAAAACTTCCTTTCAAAATAGATGGAGAAATAAGGACATCCTATGACAATGAATAGTTTAAGACATACATGCACACCAAACCAGCACTCTAAAAAGTATTCAAGAATATCCTAGACAGAGACAAGAAAGCCAAAAACTCAGATGGAATGTATACATCAAATAAGGCAAATAGTTCCATGATAAAAGGAAAAATAAAGGAGTCATCAACAGGAAAAAATGAAATAAATCAATACCTGAAGTAATAACTCTCAATGTAAGTGGCTTCAACTCCCCAGCAAAAAGACACAGATTTGCAGGAGGGATCAAAAAACAGGATTTGATAGTCTCTTATGTTTAAGAAATTTATTTAATCCAAAATGAAATTCAGAGACTAGGGCCAGGGATATAGCTCAATGACACAGTACCTACCTGATAAACATGAGGTCCTGCGTTCAATTTCCAGTACAAAAAAAAAAAAAACTTCAGACACTAAAAAAATAAAAGGATGAAAGTAGTATTTGATACACCAGGACCCTGAAAGCAAACATGGGTACCAATTTTATTCTCAGACAAAGTGAACTTCAAGCTAAAACTGAGCAGACGAGGCAAAGAAAGTCTCTACTTACTAGTTAAGAAAATAATTCAGCAGGAAGAAATAACACTGTAAATATACGTGCACCAAATATTGGAGCACTTAACTTCATAAAACAAGTATTGCTGGGCATAAAAGATGAAATAAACACAAACACAATCATTGTGGGGGACCTTAAATCCCCACTTTCACATAGATTAACTAAAAATATCAACAAAATCAGAGCTGAATCACACCTTTGAACAAATGGACTTGATAGATACCTATGGTGTTCTACTCTACTACAACAGAATATGCATTCAACTCAGAAGCACATGGAACTTTCTCCACAATAGATCACATATTAGTCCACAAAGCCTGCTTAAATAAATACAAAACAATTGAAATCACTCCATGTATGCTATCAGACCATCGTGCATTGAAACTAAAAATCACAAAAGAAACCACAGAAAATTTGTAAATACCTTGATGTTAATAAAACACTCCCAAGGAATCACTAGGTCTCAGAAAAAAAATCAACCAAGAAATTAATTTCTGGAATTAAATACCAGAACAACATAGCAGAACCTACGGAACACAACAAAAGCAGTCCTTTGAGGGAAGCTTATTGCCAATGCTCACATTATAAAAACAGAGTGAGCTCAAATAACAAACCTAATGATGAAAATCAGCATACTCTAAAAATGACAAAAATCCAAACCCAAACCTAGTTTAATGAGGGAAATCACAAAGATTAGAGCAAAAATTAATGAAATTGAGACTAAAAAATAGTAAAAAGAATTAATGAATCAAAGAGTTGGTTCTCTGAAACTGACAAAATAGATAAACTATTAGCTAAACTTATCAAAAGAAAGAGGCAAATGAACCACATCAGTGCCATTAGAAATGAGAAAGGCAAAATTGCGATGAACAATACTGCAATAAAAAAGATAGAAATTGTACTGTCAACAACTGGAAAAGAAATGGACAGATGTCTAGACACATATGAACTGCCAAAACTGAATGAAGAAGACATAAATTTTTTAATTTTTTTCTTATTTTGAAGAGAATAAAGCCAAACAAAATTAAACAGAATAGAGCCAATCGAAACAAAACAATAAACATGGTTCATGACTTCAAAAAAAGATAAAAGGAAATCCATAATGGCTACCATAATGCCTCTTGTTATCTTCAAAGTAACTACCCATACCATCAGGCACAAAATCAGACAAAATGGTACAGAATAAAACCAATAAAAACGAAACAATGGAAGCAATACAGGACTTCAAAACAATAGTAAAACAACTGGTTACCGTAATGCCTCTTGTTATCTTCTAAGTAGTTGCCTATATCATCAGACATAATACAATCCAACAAATAAAAATAGAATAAAATCACTCAAAACAAAACAATGGAAGCAATACAAGGTTTCAAAACAAGGTAACAGGAAATCATTAATGGTTACCATAATGTATTTTGTTATCTTTGAAATAACTGTCCATGCCATCAAATATAACAAAATTGGACAAACCAAAACAGAATAAAACCAAACTAAACAGAACAATGAAAATAATACAGGATTCAAATAATGATAATAGATTAACAATGACAATGCCTTCCCTTTTTGAACACTTCCACCTCTTTCACTCTCACAATATGTATTGTGTATTTTGAATCCTACTAACTCCTTTAGTTTTTTACACTAGGGAGAAAACTCAGTGTTCACCCATGTGACTCTGGATCATTTCATCCATGAGCATGATCTTACATTGTATCTATTTACCTACAAGAGCCTTGAGGTTATCTTTCTTTATAGCTGAGTAACTTTCCATTGAATAAAAATGCCATGTCTTTCTTGTCCACTCTGCAGATAATGGGCATGCTCCCCCAACTTCTTTCTGGTTCCCTGTCACATACAGCATTGTTCTCTCTCCTTTGACTTTCAGTCTGTGAACGCCCTTTCAAGTTTAATGTGTTTCTTATACATAAAGCATATTGATGGATCCTGTCTCCTGATCCACTTTGCCTGTGTTTCTTTTTATTGGTAAATTGAGTCCATCTACGTTAATGGTTATGGCTAACATGCACTGCCTTATCTCTGTCATGCTATTTTCCTGCTGTTGGCTGCCTACTTTTCCCCTCCATTCAATTGTCTGCCCTGCTCAGTGATACCCCTCTGCCATTGTTTCTGGAGCTGTGGGCTTTTTTTTTATCTTTCTAGAAAGTCCTTCAGTATTCTTTGTAGTGTTGGTTTGGTGGTCATGAATTCCTTCAGTTGTTCTTTGTCATGGAAGTATTTGTTTCTCCATTAATTTTGAAACATAGTTTTTCAGGGTACATCAGTCTGGGTTGGAAGTTGTTTTCTTTCAGGACTTGAAATACTTCACTCCAAGTTCTTCTTGATTTGATGGTTTGTGTTGAGAAGTCTGTCATGATTCTGATTGATTTTCCTTTGTAGGTGATCTGTTTCTTTCCTCTAACAGCTTTTAATATTCTGTTCTTGTGTTGAATTTCTGAAATCTTGATTATTATATGTCTGGGTGTAGATTTATTTTGGTTATGGCTCACTGGAGCTCTATATGCTTCACTTATCTGAATGTCACTTCCTTTTCCCATGCTTGGAAAGTTTTCTGATATTATTTCTGTAAACAGACTTCTAATGTCATTTGTGTTGACCCCTGCTTTTTCGCTCACACCTATTATTCTTAATCATGTTTCTTTGGGTTGTCTTGCAGTCATTGAATTGTTACTTACAGGTTCCTTGTTCTTTTTAAAAGATCTTTCCTTTCACAATCACAAGTTGCAAACTTGTCTTCAAGGTATAAAAGTCTATCTTCAGTTTCTTTCAAGTGGGTTTGTCAGCTTTCAATGGAGTTTTTAATTTCCTGGATATCTCTTTGAATCTGTTTCATGTCTTCTAAATCTTTTTTGTATTGTTCATTCAAAGTTTCCCTAATTTTCATAAGCTCCTCCATTTTTTAAATCTATGTCTTCTTTAGAGATGCCTAGCAATTCTTTTATTATGTTTTTCATTTCTTCTTTTACCTGAGTGAGTATTTCTGTTTTAATTTCTTCTATAGCCTCACAAAGTTGTTTCTTTACTTTAGTTGCCATCTCTTCAGAAACTTCAGATGTGTAACTCCCGATCTCTTCCATGTTTGCATCTCCTAGACTTGCTCTGCTTGGATTGGAGGCCAGAGACTGCCTTTTGCCTCTTAATCTTGACATATTCCTGGGTTCTTCTGGACAAGTGGGTACTGGGGTCTCAGGCACTTTCTGCATTGGCTACAATTTCTCTGAAGTGAGACTATTTGATTCTTCTAGCCAGTGCTGGCTACAGATATCTGATGGTGGCCATTGGGTGTGCTGGTACAGGGCTGTCTGCTGCTTTTCCCAGCCTGTATTGGCTCCTTGATGACTGGTGGAGTGTGCACAGGGGCGGGGCTGGCCGCTCCCTGCAGACCTGGGCTGGTCACCTATGGGGATCCTCCATTACCACCCCTGGAGCTTGTGTAGGGTTTCTGCCTCCAGACTGAACTGGCTACCTGCAGAGAACGTCCACAATGGCCACTAGAATGCATGTAAGGGCAGGACTGGCTGCTGCCTGCAGACCTGCTCTGGTCACCAGTGGGGATCCTCCAGTACTGCCCCTGGAGTATGCATGGGGGTGGGGCCAGCCGCTGCCTCCAGAATGAGCTGGCTAACCACAGGGAACCTCTGAGATGGCCGCTAAAATGCACACAGGGGTGGGGCTCAGTCTGAGCAATTTCCACGGGTCTGTGCCCAGCTAGGAGCTGCTGGATAAAGCTGGGAGCAGTTCTGGTTCTTTCTGTAGGCTTCAATTCTCACTTTAGACCCACTTCCTTCCTTCTTGTCTTTCCCATGATGCTATATTCCAGCATCTGGACTGTATCTCTCAGAGAGGTTGCTTACTCTGCTGCTTACTGTTCCACCATCTTCCTGGAAGTCAAGACATAAAAATTTTGACAAATTTAATAACAAGCAATGAAATTAAGGCAGTAATAAAAAACCTACCAACTAAGAAAATCCTAGGACCTGATGGATCCTCTGCTGAATTTCACAAGCTCTTTAAGGAGGTCGTAACATCAATAATCCTCAAACACATTAATGAACTTGAATGGGAGAGTGTCCTGCCAAACTCATTTCTGGAAGCCAGCATCGCTCAACCCCAAACCAAACAAAGACACAACTAAAATAGAAAACTACAGGTAGATCTCCTTAATGAAAATAGTATGCAAAAATCCTTGTCTTAGTTACTTTTCTCATTGCTGAGACAGAATGCCTGACACACAAAGTTAAAGGAGGAAAGGTTTATCATAGCTCATAGTTTGTAGAGGTTTCAGTCTATAGTTGGCTGGCTCCAAGGCAGGGTGGCATGGCAGAGGTGTTGTAGAGGACAAAGAGTCCATGGCAAAGTAGGCAGACAGAAAGCAGCAAGGAGCAAGTGAATGATAGCAGCAGCCCTCTTTCTGTTCTTTACATTCCATTCAAACTAACCGTCCTTGGGCAGGCAGTGCTCATACCCAGAATGGGGCACCCTAAATCCTAGCATCACACAGTTAATCCCAGCATCACATACCCTAGATCCAGCCACCTCCAAAAAGCCCTACCTGTGACTACATGAGGCTTTGGGGGTACAGCTAGATACAAGCCATAGCAATCCTTAATAAGAAACTGGCAAATATGATGCAACAAATCATCAAAAAAAGTTACCTATCATGGACAAATAGGTTTAATCCAAGGGACGAATGGATGGTTCAACATATGTAAATTAATAAATGCAGTATACCATGTAAACAGAAGCAAAGACAAAAACCACATGATTACACAAATGGGTGCAGAAAATACTTTGACAAAATCCAACACACATTATGATAAAAACCGTGAAGAAAATAGGTATAGAAAGACATTCTCTTCTGTTACTTATATCTCAGTCCGTTCCTGCTCTTAAAAGGCAATAACAAAAACCTCAGCTCCCCATGAAGACTGAACACCCTCTGAAGATAGGGACAAAAGTTGTATTTTTATTTTTTGTGGTTTTAGCTCTGAAAGTCTAATTCATGGCAGGAAGAGAGATGCTGCAGACAGCTGGCCATCCCAGCTGGAAGCACTTGGTCTAAACGCCACCACCATTGCTAAAATGCTGGTAATAAGTCCAGACTTCCAACACCACATCAGATACAATATCACAATTAGTGCATGGCATTTATGATTATTTCCAGGGTGACATAATTAT
>RJWM01012680.1:0-55778 GCA_004363535.1 Dasyprocta punctata
TTTTTTTTTTTTTTTTTTTTTTTTTTTTTTTTCAGCACCGGGGATTGAACTCACAGCCTTGCGCCTTCCAGACAGGTGCTTAAGCCACTGAGCCAAACTCCCAGCCCTGGTTTTTTGAGACAGGGTCGCACTATGTAGCTCAGGCCAGCCTTGCGCTCGTGTCGTAGCCCAAGTCGGCCTCGAACTCACAACACTCCTCCTACCTCAGCCTCCCGAGTGCTGGGATTAAAGGCATGTGCCACCACGCCCAGCATAGGGGTGCTGTTCTTTTCCATCCCACCTTTCCACAATAATGTACCTTGGTCACACTCCCAAAGGCAGTGAGATCAGCTGATCATAGACTGAAACATCGAAAATCATGAAATCTTTAACCCATTAAGGAATATATGCTCTTTGTGTTGTCACAGTGATTCAAAGCTAACAAAATTACTTTGAAGAATCTTTATTTCCTTTAGTGTACCAAGAGAGAAATCACAGTGAATTTGCTTAAATGTCACTTGACTGTTGGAAAACTCTCACAACATGCACTGTTCAGATGAACATAGTCCCTTTCTTTCCTGGGAAGAATTCTAAAGCATACAGAGCTAGACTCTGCATTAATCAAGGTACACAATAACAGAATGGTATGGCTATTAAAAAGGCAGTACAAAATCCTACAATGGCTTTAAACATATTCCTAAAAACATCCATGCCCCAGGGTAATACGTCTCTTGTTCTAGATTTACATGTCTGGAGCCCATTTAATGTATTACATGCAATCCGACTTCTAACTACTGCAAAAATTATGTACAATGTCTCTACTTTATATAGAATAATAATGCTCAACTTAAAGACAGAACAGCTTGCTGTAACTTCCACTATAAATGTTGACACATAAGCAGCTGTTCAAGCAGGGTTGACGGGGAGTTACATATAGAAACCGAAGAAATCTATGATGACCTCACTAAGTCATAGGCTTACTCTCCACAGAGAAAATACATAATATATCCAAAGCTTCTATAAATTACCTGATAAAGTTTCCTTTTCTTTATGGTCCTTAGTTTCATCTTAAAAATAGAAGTCCTAACAGGTTTCCCACCTTATTTTCTAGCAAAACCACCAGCACCAGCATTGTAAAAATTGACTTTTCTAATCTCTCTATATTTAGAACATAGAATGTCCAGCGTATTCATGTTATAATTTTTATATTTTCAGTCTGTGATGCAAACATATGAGGAATATACAAAAATCATGAAAAGAATATTTACGGAGGAACAAAACCTTATCTGCAATAGTGATAGTATCTCTATCTCTTCCTAGGTTTTTACCTGAAAATATACCTGTATCCATCAGCGTTTACTGGAGAAACAGATATAACACAAGATATACAAATGTATAAGAAATTACAAGACTGGCTTACAAAGGTCAGCAGCAAAGTCAGACAAGGAAGCATGTAGGGGGTGTCTGCATGCTGGAGGCTGAAGGGTCTAGCCCAAGGTCCAGAGCTCAGTGCAGTGTCCCATGCAAGTCTGTATCAGGAGGCCGATGGGTCTGCGATGGAACACTGAAGGATCTATAATGGAATGCTGAAAAGTCTACGACAAAATCTGAAGGGTCCCACACAGAAGCCCAACAGTCTGTTCCAGAAGCCAGGAGATGATGTCCAAGTTGAAGGCGAAGACTGCACCTCCTCTGAAGGACCAGCAACCAGTCCCTCCTCATTTGCTTTTTATTGTATGCAGGCTACTCCCCTGGGGTATGTGTAGCACTCACACCATCTGCATGCTCTCCACTTGCACAGGCTGAGGAGGTTACAAATGAGGAACCCTGGCCTCCTGCTGAATCCCTTAGTTAAACTTCTTTTTTTTTTTTTTTCAAAATTGACACAATGAACAATATCCTAGAACAGCAACAGCTTGTCCTCTACACCCCAGGATGTAGAGTTGCTGAGTCAGTTAAGCTTCCAGACTTCTCAAGTTGGCACAATGTATAAACCATAACAACACCTAAACATATTTGTCCCTTGAAATCTAAAATGCAATACAGAGAATTATTATATAGTTTGCTAGGTTGTCTTGTTAAATTGCTTTGCACTCACAGCTTTACACACTGCCCTCTCAGGGGCACATTACCTGGCCTCCCTGGCTTTCTTTTGAAATCTGGGTGGAAGTCTTCCTGACTCCACAACTTTTGCATTCTGCATACACCTAAAGCCAGCACCCCGTGGATGATACCAAGGTCTGTGGAGCAGTAGCCAAATTTCCTTCTCTCTTGGTTATGGACGTTGAGCACCTATGAACCAAATCCCAGTAACCATTATGGTGGAACATGGTGTTCTGGGGATCTCTTCTCAAAGCAAAGTCTTTCACACTTGCAATTTTGAGGCTACAAATGTTGGAGTCCTGCTACTTCTTGTGATGCCCTCTGGTCATCTTTTCTATTCTTGCATTCCTTCTCAGCAATCAAGATCTCCTCTGCTCTATCTTTGCAGTCCATATCTTTGCTGGAGCTTCCTTACTGGCCAAATTCAAACTGTTTTAAATCATTACGCTTGGCTTTTTGCTCTTGATTCTCAACATAAATCTGGCTAAAACCCCCAACAGTAGCCATGCTACCACCTCAACATTAGACTGCCTTGAAATTTTTTCTGCCAGATTAATTAGTCCACCATCTTTAATCTCAGTATCAGGCAAAGTCTCTGGACACAGGCATAATACAAACTTTCTGCCAAGCTATAACACACATTGTCTGGAGTGCAATAGCCAATGCAGTCCTTTCCAGAAGAAACTTTTCAAGCCTGATCTTTACCAGCAGGATTTCTATCAGCCTTTTGGTCTTCTGAGCTCTGACCAGAATCTCTGAACAAGTACAACCTAAGGTGTTCCAGCTCTGCTCTTTCAGCTGGCATTTCTGAACTTTTACTAACTCTTCCCTTTCCCATAAGCCAGTTCCAAAGGCTCTTAAACCACATAGTCAGATACAGTCATAGCAATGACCCCACTTCTCTGGCACATTAGTTACTTTTCTCATTACTGAGACAAAATATCAGATGCCCAACATTAATGGAGAGGAGGTTTATTTAGCTCACAGTTTGTAGTGGTTTCATTCCATAATCAGCTGGCTCCAAGGCAGAGTGGCATTGCAGAGGAGAGACAGTTCATGGCAGGCAAAAGGTAGCAAAGCAACCAAGGGACAATCACAAATCCTTATTTCTTTTTCAGGGTACTTAAAGTGGGCAACACTCACACTCTTAATCCTAGTACCCTTGAACTTAGCATTGTACTATGAATCAATTCCATCATCACATGCTCTAGATCCAGCTACCTCTGAAAAAGCCCCACCTATGACAGCATGAGGTTTTGGAGGGACATCTAGACACAAACATAATATCTGGCTTCTCTACAATCTATCCTCTCTAAAACAAACATCACTACCCATATGTAATTAGATGCCAGTCTAACATCTATTTATTCCACTCAATCTTTTCAAGAGTTTCCATAACACCCATTAAATTTTTGCCAAATTCAAAACAGGTAGCATTTAAACATCACCATGAAATCACACACTGCTCATTTCTCATGTCTGAGATGTACTTAGCTCTGGAGACCAGCTGCAAGCAACTGCACAGGCTGGACAGGGCCACATCACTATTCTCTGATACTCTCTAGGCCCCACTCCTCAGCTATGAGAAAAAGAGAGAGCACTGCATCCCCTATCCAGACATGGCCTGGGGCTCAGAGCAGTCCCAGTCCTAGGAGGGAACCACAGAAGCGCCCAGAAGTTCACCATTCTGCTGGGGACATGGCATTCACCAGGGAAAGTGCAGAGGCAGCCTGGCTGGGTTGGACCAGGGTGCCTGCTCAGAGCCTTTGGCTTAGGCTTCTTGGGTGTGGGAAGGACAATAGGTCAAACCCTTCCAAGACACTCAGACCTCATTTTTGAGGCACCCAGGCCTGATTGGGATACCCATGTCCCCACAGAGGCCACAGCAGCAGTCAGGGAGGAAGGCTGCACATGCACATGGTACTCGCCCACTATGTATGGTTCCCTTGCTGTTCAGCACCCTTCCTTTAAACTTAAGAACATTTCCTTGTGCAACCAACATAGACTTATCAGCCTCAACAAAAGTTACAATGAGCCCTTAACATAGCAAAAATCTAGTCTGTTGTTCAGATTTTCTTGCTGTCCCAAAATCCCTCAAGCAGCGGGTTTTCCCAATCAGGTCACACCTCCAACCTGGTGAAGTCACCAGACTCACAGTGGGGGACACCAGTTGTCTGCACCTAGCCCCTCTAGTCCAGAGGTTCCCTCCTTTGGAGCTGCCTCCCTTCATCCATGATACCTTGGGTGATCCTTCAGGGTGGGCTGGATCCTAGGCAAGAAAGCCATGCAAGGTCACACCAGAAGACCTGGCTCTGGGCAGCCCTGCAGGAGGCTGAGATCTGCATCTATCCCACAGACCTTGCAGCCTCCTCTCCCTCAGGTGACAAGCAAGAGTCCAGGCCCAGCAGTTGTCCATCTTGGTCCTTTCAATCAGGGTGACTGTGTAGCCTGCCACTCTGCTGGACTGATTGGCCCACATGCCTTCTGAAGTAGGTCTTTCCTCATGCTGTTTGATTATGTTGACATTGTCTTCCTCCACAAAAAAAAGGAGGATAAAGCTTCATTTTTCCCTTTGACCTCTGATATGTAAAGAGATTGCTTAACAGCTGAGATGAGCTCCACAGTCGTCTCTCTTGCAATATATGTGTCCACACATCATGTCCATGGATGTGTGGACACATAGATTACATGTATATCAACCGCTGAGTATCTTCCAGATGCTCCAAGTGTCATAGAAGTGACTAATGGTGTCTTTTTCACACTGACTCTTTGTCCTCATTGACCCTCGAATGCTCTTTTCTTTCTGTGCAACAAATGCTCTAAGATCCCTGCACTTGCTGAGTCATCCACACCAGCAACTCGCCACTTCTCTCATGAGTTCAGGTCCTAATGAGACTCTGATTGCCAATGCAGAACACTGAACCAACCTGTACTTCACCTTGTGCCTATTAAAGAAACTGTATGTGCATGTAAAAACCTTTTTCCAGAGAGAACCCACACCTCCACTAGCAGAAAAAAGGAGTGAATCCATAAGGTGGTTGTTGAAAAAGTTCAGTGGGCACTTAATGATAAAGCTGTCAGCAAACCAGAAAGATCAAGAGCTTCCATCAACCAGTTAAGGACATCTACCAAAAACCAGCAACCAGCAACCTACTTCATGGCAAACCTTAGTTCAGTTGCCAATCCGCTGACTTCATTGTCGTCTGGGCATAGACGAGAATGTCGCTGCACAACTGATGTGGTGAGGCGGGAAAAGGAAATCAAGACACAGAACCCACAGCAAGACAGAGAAAGAGAAAGTCATTATTTGCAAAGTGCTTGTGTACTTAAGAATCTTCAGTAATTTGCAAAGCAAACTACTGAAAACAAGGAATCTAGCAAAGGTGGCAGAATATGTGGTCAGTTCTATTTCTATATTTCTGTAAATGGTTGAAAATGAAATTTGAAAACAATAACCATTCTGTTTGCAGTGCCATCATAAAGCATCCGTGATGAGAAGCTTGGTGATAGTAAGAGAAGAGAGGCGGTATGTACCACACTGCAGCTGCCCCAGGCACCCACTGGCCGGCAGAGTCCCAGTTCAGGGGAGCAGGCCTGATGCCAATGCAAGCATCATACCAGCAGGGAGCGCAGCTGCTCCACAAGGCAGGGGACGGACACATATATCAGGCCTGGCTTTAAGGCACAGCACAGACACAACCCAGACTCTGAGCCCTTCCTTGGCTCAAGAGATCTGATGATTTAACATTTGCATTCCAGGGGGTTGATGGTGGCCTCCAAAATACATCATGTTTACCTGAAACCTGTGAATGTGACTATGTCTTTGCATGGACCCAAAATCCAATGAGTAGTGTCTCTATACAAAAAAGAGGTGGAGGAAGGACATAGAAAGGAGATAGCCATGTGAAGGACCAGAGTGACACATCTGCCAGCCACCAGAAGCAGACAGAGGCTGTCCCGCATAGAGCCCAGAAGGAACTAGCCCTGCAGATACCTGGCAGAACTGTGGCAGAATAAAGACCTCTGGTTTCCAGCCACCTGCTTTGTGGCACTTTGTTTTGACAGCCATAAAAACAAATATAAGTGTGTGCTACTTTCCATTTCAAAAATTAGTCAAAAGGAACCAGAGAAAGGAAGAGAGAGCCAAAATTCTGGTTTTCTCCAGTACTTGCTCCAAAGAGGAAATATGAGGCAAGATGGGGTGGGTTCATGGATGCATATGTGTAGGAAGCAAGGGGCAGACAGAGAGGGACAGGCAGCCTCTGCAGCCACTTCTTTGTCCTCCTTGGTCCTGAGTTCCACATCCATGTCCCCTCTTCTCTTGGGCTCAACTGAGCATCTGTGGCAGGGAGCAAGCCACAAAGTTGGCCATGGTGGAAGTGACTGGGCCACTCTCAGACCTGGCCTGGCTCTCCTCAGGTCCAGGGGTGGAATGGAAAGGCATCAGCCTAAAGGGGTGGCTGCCATATAGCAGGAGCTGCTAGGTCTGAGGACAGAGTGAAGCCAAGTGTCCACAGATTGTGTCACTGCACAAGAGCAAAGACAGTTGCCATGTTGTGACTGGGAGTTTGCCTCACTTCTGTACCCACTCTGGTCATGGGTGGACAGTGTCCCACAGCCATCAGTAAGCCATGAGCAGAGGAAACATGACCAGGCTTCTGCTTAGAGATGGACACTAGAGTGTGAGGACAGACCGCTGTGGGTTCACGTCTGCCCTGTGCCCAACAGGCAGACCTCAAGATGGGAGCCAGCCCCCAGGGCCGTAGGGGCCTAAGAATGTGCCATGGTGGACCCTGTCCTGAAAGACGTTCTGCCTTGGGGTTCACACTCAGTGAAACCCATCTGTCATGCACATGGCACAGCTCATAATACAGGGACAATAGAGCCAGAAACACATCTCAGACAAGCCATAAATAAAAGCTGTCATTCTTGTGTGCAGGAGAAAACAAATCCAATCTGTCACAGCTCTCTGTGTAACCCTGCGTGTGAAGCTGAGCTTTGAATTACTCCCTTCCAATCAATACCCAGTCCCTTCTTCAGCACAAATACAACACAACTTTGTCATTGTTGTTGTTTTTTGGGGGGTTGGTTTTCTCTTTTTCTATGAACTTAGCCCTATTCTCTTTTTCCATCTGAAGAATGAGACCTGGGCCAAGTCCAGTAGGAGCGCACTTGTTGCCCTCCACCCTCTCCCCAACACTTTCTCCTCTCCAAAGGTCCAGGGGAGAGAACTGATATACCCACTCCCAGCCAGGCATGAGGCATAATGAGGAAGAAGACTGAAAAGCTGGAGCTTGAACTTCCTCAGGTGCCATCAGCCCAAAGCTGAGGGATGAATACTTAATGAAGACTCTGGGTTGCTAGGGCTCTAGCCTCTGTAGACACAAGGCACCCTCCTGGATGAGACCACTGAGAAGGGCTTAGCCATCCTTGCCCAGAAACTTTTCAGGTCGACTGTCATCCAATGGGAGTCCCATTTGTGTTGGTTATAGGATGGGGGGAGAGGTCTTGGGGAGGTAGTTTCCAGGTTCTTAGCATCCTGAACCAAGAACTGAGCAGGGTGCTCAGGAAGAGTAGCAGTGTTGGGGACCACAAATCAAGTGTCTGGTTTTTCGTATTTTCCTGTGGGATGAAAGAAAGGATTAGGATTATTGGTACCACCCATCTGAGACTTCCCATTGACTCTTCTTAGCGTAAGATCATCTATGCCTCCGTGAATCATCTCAGGATTATACTCAAGGTCAAAATACTTCTCCAAAATTAACATACTCTGCTACTTAGAAATTCTAAATCTTTGAACCACTCCCAAGATCCTGCTGAATTTCCTGTGTTTTCCACTGTAACTCCTTCCTTGACTGAAAAAATAAATTCGGGCTGCCCAGAGACAGGTCTTGTCTTAGCCCTTAGAATCTCAAACTCTGTACAAGGATTTTGATCCTCCTGGAGCCCTAAAATCATACCACTTGTCTCATTTATTTTAATCTTCACCATACACTTGGTTGGGAGATTGGGGATCTAGGCCAGGTCTCCGATATAGCAGTAGTAAGATTTGCTAAAAGTAGAGACTTCACAGTAGACAGGGGAAGTTCTGGGTTGCTAATGCCCTTCAGTTCTGGGAGTGTCTTTGGGGATGGACAAGAGGAGTCATGGCCCAGCAGGATTCCTAACTTGGCCCACCTGTTTGGAGGAGGCGTTTGTGACAATACCAGGCTTTCAGAGAAAGTGACGTGTGATCAAAACCCATGGAGGAGGGGAGTCAAAACCACAACACAAATGAGGTTTGAAGCAGGCCAGGTCACGTGCTTTTTGTTTTGCACAGCCTGGGGCCTTGGGGGACAGGGTGACCTTTATCTATTGGTTTCCTGATGTTTGACACAGTCATCCTTGCTGTCTGGTTTCTCAATTCTTGCCCGTTACATTCCCCTTGCTTATTGGTCCTTGCTCTACCTCCAACCTCACGTTCACAGGTGGTCACAAGGACAGCATGCATAGGAAGGTCCAGCAGCATGGGCTCCCAGGCATCAGGACAAGAATCACAAGCACAACACGGACAGCAGGGCATGCTTCCAAGACAACGTGCAGGAGCCCTGAGGTCATAATGAGAGGTGATCTTAGAAGGAGGTGCTCTGTAGGATACAACTGTGAAGGCTTTGCCCCTGAATCTCCCCAGCACCAGTGATCCTGCTCCACTCCAGGACATGTGCCCCACAAGCTCCCACTTGCAGATCACTGGCACCTCGTTTGTGGGATCACATGCTAAACATGTGGACTGAGTTGCTTATGGGGCCTCAGCCTTGAAAAATACAGTTATTGCCTGAGACAGCAGAACACAGCTCAGGGACACTCACAGGGCTGCTGAGCAGAGCCAACTCAGCCCCGAAGTGTGTGCCCACCTCTCCCCAGTAGATCGTTGGTGGCACAAAGTGGGGATGCCCCACTACTGCACCTCTGTGGCAGATGCTACATGTGCCACGGTTCACAGTAACTCCACATTTAAACTCATGGCCATTTTCCTGTTGGGCTCTGGTGGGTTTTCGCCATCATAGCCCTGCAGCAGATGTGCTGAGAGTCCCTGGGTTGTCAAGATGGAAGGAGTTTGCATACCTGTGCCCACAGTAACATGCCAGCCCTCACTGCCTGGGCAAACAGTTATCACCTGCTCGGATTTGGCTGAGCCATGCTCTGGGATGGAGACTGTGAGCCACGTCCATAGGGGCTGCCTGTGGAGGCCACCTTTAGAGGGTGTGGTCCGAGGTATGGGGACTGGACAGTGTAGGGTGACAGTGGTGCAGGGGTCCCAGTTGGCTCAGCCAGCCTGTGCCACCATGTCTTCCCCTCCCTTTCTCCATAGAACCTCGACCCTGGGCCCCACCCCAGCATCTGCCTGCCATGGAAGCCACCCTGTGGCACCTCTGCGGGGGGCCCAGAACAGCGCATCACAGTGCTCATAGGGTGCTCACTGGTCAGTGTAAGAAGGACCAGGATCTGTGTCTCTGCCTAGACTTCCCCACAAGGACCACAGAGGGCACAGAGCTGGAAACAGCTGGCATGGAATAGATCCACAGTGCAGGCTGCGTTGGGTCTCACTTTCGCTAGTGATATTTAATTGGTATGATTGCTAATGAATGGAAGCTAACAGTGGAAATCGATGCTGGTGATGCTGCGCGGGTGGGCACTCGGCGTGCACGGAAACTGGGTGAGCAAGCAAGGTGTCCAGCCCAAGCAGAGCAGAAGGGCGTCCCGCCCGCAGCCACGCGGGGGCGCGAAAGGACAGGCGGGCGGCTGTGCCGGTGTAGAGCTGGGGGCCTGAAGACAGCAGGCTGGAGGCTAGAAGAAAGTCCCGGAGACGGATTTCGGGACTGGGAAGGGTCTCAGGCCGTCTCGGGAAAGAGGTGGAGAGGTTGCTGGGGAGACGAGGACCTGGGGTGCAGGTTGCTAAGGAGCTGGAGTAGGGGCAAATGAGGAGAGGCTGGGGGAGAAGCCAAGGGGCCAAGGTGAGAGGTGGAGGCCCAGGACTCAGGGCAGCCAAGTGGGGTGCAGCTCCAGGAGAGCCCCACGTCCCGCAATAAGGAGTCACGGGGTGAGGATCCCCGCCCTCCCGGAGCTCGCCCTTGAGATCAGCGGAAGAATACTCAGTATGCGAGGGCCCAGGTGGGATCCCAGGTGGGCTTGGGTCAGAGTCTCCAGCTAAACTGTACGGCCAACTGGGGCGGTGGGCTTCCTGCAAGAAAAGCTTGGGCTGTGCAGGGGACTGGAGTAGGGCCTGAGTGACTCCGGGCAGGTTTCCTGCCCTAAGATGACACTGGCTCCCAGGTGCTAGGGCGAGGGGCCCTGGGCACGTTGTAGGCTGGGGCCTGGTGGGCAAGGGAGAAGGAGATGGGGCTGGGTGTTGTGTTAGGTCACCCATCCCCCAGTGCCAGGCAGATAGGACAGTGCACCTCAGACTGGCAGGTCCAAGTGCTCCTTGCTGACTGGAGATCAGGGCTCCCCCAGGTGTACCCCAGCATGCAGTGACTGGTCCTCTGGCCAACCATCCTTCTCCTGCCACAATGTAGCAGGGGTCCAGTGGGGCCTGCATCTTCCAGGCTCAGGTGTTTCAAGGTTTTGGTGGGTCATCTTGAAGGCCCTGGCCATCTCTCTGGGCTTCGGAACACACTGTGAAATCCAAGTCAGATGGAAACCGCTGGGCTCCCAACCGCAGATCCCAGCCTCAACTTTCCCCTTCTTAAACCTCTGCAGTCTCAAAAGTCATCTTTGTCTCAGAGTTGGAGGTCTCTGGACAATCCCCACCCTCCCAGGAGAGGAAGGACAGAATGGCTAGACACAGCTGTGGCTGTGACCCCCATGTGTGCTGCACCTTGTTATGGAAACTGGGGCCTCCCAAAGTGGAAACCCAGAGTAGTCCTGAGAGGTGGAAGAATCTCCTGGCTGCACACTGAATGGATGCAGAGTGCCCCAGCACTTGCAGGGCTCTCCCCACAGTCTGGATGGGATGCAGGTGACATAGGAAGTGTAATCTTCTCTAAGGGGGATCTTCTCTAGAGTGGGCAAGAGCCCAGCCAGGGGCCTGCCCCAAAACCCTATGTCCACATAGCAAGGACGCTGACCTCTCCTGAGTGAAAAGCACAGTTGGCCCCAGCCGCTGGGTTTGGTTTTGTTTTATTGAGCTTAACACAGGTTTACAGTTCACAGGGCACTCACAGTGGACATCCACAAAACCAGCACTCATGTCAAGAAATGGACTAGGGACATAGGTCAGGGAAGCAGGCACCAGTTTCTGGCTAGGAGTGGGGACATTTTCCTGGGGTGAGCCCGGGGGGTGGGGCGGGAGGGCTGCCAGAGAGGGTGTCAGGCTCCTACAGACCGGCGAGGTTCAGCTTGAACATACAGAGCAGCCACAGGGCACAGATAGTCACGGACACCCAGAGCCAGAAGTCCTGGCGCCGCTCGGAGCGGGGCCTGCGGCAGGCCCTGCGGGGGCCAGCACCTTCCTCCACGATGGACATGCTGGACCCGGACCTCAGCCATCTCCTCTTGTAGTGGTGGAAGGTGATGAAGCCGTGGCGCTGGGGGTCACCAGGGCCCATGCTTCCCACTCTCCTGAGGACTGAGGGTGGGATGGTGATGGAGCCCCGACTGATGACGCTGGGCACTGGGCCCTCCACATTGGCTCCCTTCTCTCTCCCTCTGGCGATGTCACTAAGAGAGTCATTGCTTGGGGCATTGTCAGTAAAGGTGAAGGGGAAGGTGACAGGCCCCCGCTTACTGGCAGCACGGTTCTCTGCTTGTGTCTTCAGAGGGGAATTGTGGCCATCAGTAGCACAGCTCTGGCTACTATCTCCCTTCTCCCTACCCTCAGTTACATGGGTGAGGCTGTCCTGGCCCCTGAAGATGCTGGTTAGAGATAAGGGGAGAGTGATGGAACCCTCCCCATTGGCCAAGAGGCCAATGACATAGGACACTGAGGGAAAGGCATTCCCAGGAGCCAGGCAGCCAGCGCTGAAGGAGAGGGGGCCCTGGCCCTTAGCAATTCCAACAGGGCTGGGTAGAGAGCCCTGGCTCCCAAAGAGGAAGCCTGGGAGCTCAAAGGTCTCCAGGATGCTGCCCAGGACAGGGAAGATTGGGTCTCTGAAATGCACTGGGATACGCAGGCCCTCAGACACAGCCCCAGAGCTTCCTGCCAGGCAAATGGAGCCCTGGCCAATGACACCCCCAAGCTCAAAACCATGACCATCCACGGTGTCCACAAGTGAGAAAGGAATGGTAACCATGGGGTCACCCTCGTCAAAGAAGTCGCTGTCCTCAGAGAAGGGCTCCTCCATGAAGTCAATCACCAGGATGGGGACAGGTTTGGGGTCCCTGGCATAGTTGGCCAGGGGGCCACTTTCAGCCATGGTGGTACCACTGCCCTGCCCAGAGTCCCTACCTTCCAAGGCTTTCATGCTCTTGGCCAAGGGCCCCCTGGTGGGCTCAGGCTCCCTCTGGAGGAAGCAGACGCCCAGATCACAGGCCTCGCAGCCATCCCCGGCACGGCTCTTGGAGCCCTGTCCTGGGCTGTCCCCGTAGCAGGTCCGCAGGATGTGCAGGACCAGCTCTCGGAGGAGAGGCCGGATGTGGGAAGGGCTCACCTGGCATTCCCCAGGGGTGTCCGGCGGGCACAGCCTGCACTGTGGGCCCCACAGGCGCATCCTCACATGCCCCCGGCGGTGGTCCCTGTCCCACCACAGGCGAAAGAGAATGCGTACATGGGCAGAGCCCCAGGTCCAGGGACAGCGGTTGCACTGCAGCCTGTGGGGAGATGGGACAGGTGAATGGAAGGGAGGGTACACTGAGCTGTGAAGAGGTTTACACTGGACCCTCGGGGCTCTGCTAGGGCCCCATGATCTGGCCTGCCTGACACCTTTGGTCGGTCCCACATCCCACATGCAAACCTCAAACCTCATCCACCAACCAGGGGGCCTGAGATGGGCCTGCACTTCCTCCCACCATGCGCGAGCTCCGTACCCCTGGGGCTTGCCTGCTGTCTGCATCCCTTTGCCTGCAGCCCAGTGGTCTGAAGGACTGAGCACAAATGCCTCCCATTGCTGGCACAAGATCTGCCTGCTGACATCTGAAAGCATCTCTGCTGCTTATGGCTTGGTGTTAGCAGGCGTCGGATGCAGCCCACTGTGCATGGACAGGGCAGGACAGGAGAGCAAGGCCCCTGCCACGGCTGAGCAGGCAAGGTGCTGGGAGGAAGAACCGTGACAGGTCCCCATCCCAAAAGAAGGGGCAATTCTACTTTCCACTCATCAGCTGAGGGAAATCGAGTCAAGGGCACCTGCATGAAGAGCATGGAAAATTCTGAGGATCCCTGGGAAGGTTCAGCCTGGCACACACCCGCAGATGAGCACATGTGTTTGCCAGTTGATGGGAGCAAGATGACTGGGCACCTGTCCCCTTGACCAAGAGAAATCAGGCTCAGGACCCTGGAAAGGGCTGGATGCCCTGAGGGTGGCCCTGGACAGCTCCGGGCCATGCAGAGAACCCTCTTTCCCCAGAGCCTGTGGTTCCCTGCAGCACAGCTACACAGCTGTGTCCTCCTGGAAGTTTGCCCTTGTAGGGGCTTCAGGGTAGTAGGATTACCCTCCATGCATGTGGACATAGCTCCTTCCTGAGGAGCAGAGCTTCTGACTCCCATAAGTCTGATCCTCAAGCCTGGGGAGCAAGGAGTGAGGAGCATTTCCCATCCCCACCCCCATCCTTGGCAGGTTGTGTTGGCCCCCATCCCACTGTTCTAGGGCAGGTCTGACCTGGGCTCTGAGGTAGTGATACCTCACAGAGGGAAGCATCACTGCTCCAGAACTAAAATGGCCGGGACCCAGAATGCCCCTTCCCCAGGGTTTCAAATGCTGAGGAGCTGTGGCATCCATGTCAAAGGGCAAAAAAAAAAAAAAATCTCTGCCCAGGGACCCACAGAGTGACACCTGGCCAGTAGCCTGAGGGGAGGGCACCCTACAGGGCCAGGGATCGCTTGCAGGGTAGAGAAGCCCTTGGCATGGGCCATGTCCCCATTATACTGATAGTGCCTGTCATCATGCCAGGAATGACCCCTGCAACCCCCACTGCACCTCAGAGCCAGACTGGCTCCCTAATTCCTCAGGCCAAGCATTGCCCAGCTCCCACCTGTCCACGAGATGCCATGGTATTGCTGTGAGAACATAAGCCCTGCACATCTGAGGCAACATTGGCCAGAGGAGCCAGAATGAGCACAGCAGACTCCACATCACCCACCTCCATCTCCCAGAAGGGACAGACAGCTCCCAGCCCCACCCACCTGTTGAGGATGAAATCAGGCCAGGAAGAAGCCCTGATTCTGATCCCAATGACACCCACTCTCTCAATGACCAGACCCAGCTAGGGTTGGTGGTAGACACCCCCAACCCCCTCCCACTCCCAGGACCCCCAGCCCTCGCCGCACCTCGAAAGCCCCTTCAGCCAGTACTGGAGACAACTGCGGTCTAGGTGCCCAGTGACCAGGCTGTCCTGGGGGTGCAGAGCCCAGAAGTCCTGGGGCTTCCTCTCAGCCATGAGTTGGGCAAAGGTGTCTGCCCACATATTCGCCCCAGACCCATCCATGCTGCCGCTGGGCTGCGCAATGCGGGCTGACCCGCTCAGACCCAAGGAAGCATCCTGCATCCGAGTGTCAGCCAATCAGCTGCCTTGACAACAGCAAGATCTCCGTGGCAACCGGGTTTGTCTCAGAAACAGGAAGCAGAAAGGAAAATCACCACATGACCAAATCACCCAGGATCCCACCACCCAGAGATCATCAACCAGTATGACGCAGTGGGCACAGCCGATGTGTCTTCTTGCAAATACATTCATTCTCACACGTAAGATGTCATGGAGACACACCTGTGGAAAAGCAAGACCAAAATCCTTCACTCTGCAAATCAAGTCTCAATAACAATTTTGGGACATTCATCCAGTGGCTGAAGTGTGGTCTTGTCATAAGCGACTGTTCGCCCCATACCCACTATGTCACAGGACTGTCAACCCTATACCAGAAATAACCTTTCACCCGATCTTGCTGAATGCCACAAAGCCCACAGCCTTGGCATAGGTCTACAGCCATGGAAAAGTTTGCCCTCAGGTTTCTTCATGCAATTCCCTCTCCTGAACCCTGGCCATTTCTCAGAACATGTATTTCGATAAACTTCTTTAGGCATTCATTCTATTCCTGGTGAATTCCTTTACCACCTGCACCACTGTCCTTCACACACTGCCTGGTACAGCAATCTTGTCCCAAAGCCAGCTTTATGCCGCACACATCACAAGCAGTGCCCCCACATACCCTCTGAGGGTCTGATCTTCTGGTCCTCCTACCTCAGTCCTGAGCACCATGGAGCTGGGTCTTCCCACCCAGGCTCCAAGACCCCAGACCAGTGCTGCCTGGCCGCCCACTGCCCTTGTGGTGGTCACCCCACCTGAGTGGAGCCCTGGGCACTGCAGTTCGGGTTGCTGCCTTTGCGTTCTATTGATGGGATGTCAGAACTTCCCATTACAGGTTTTGTGCATGTGCCTGGCTCCTCTTGCCTTTCCAGATTCTCTGTGAGACTCATCCACACCTTGTGCATAACAGTAGTTTGTCAGGACACAAGACAGAGCAGGTTGCCATTGGGCAGAGTGGGACAGCAGGTTTGGTGGATGCAGTCAGCCTCACACATCAGGGATGAGCTCAGAGCAGAGTCACCTGGGCAGCCTGTGCTGAAGAAGGCATCCTCGGACTAGGACCCAGGACATGGTACCTCCTCTGTCAAAGTCCCCAGGGTACTGCAGGGCACATGCAGGGCCCTGGCTCAGGAGACACTGAAGATAAGGCACTCAGCGCTGCTCAGAATCAACTTGTCTGTGGCTGCTGATGGCAGCCAGGGTGATCGAGGCCATGAGATGCTGGCTCAGGGTCATGGAGATATTGAGCCTCTTTTGTTCCCAACATGGGCAACAAGTTAGCACAGACAACTGCCAGGCAGCCAGCAAGGCCACGTCCAGCCAGGAAACATCTCTAGCCATTGGAGGTCCTCTAGTGACTTGGTAGGCTCCTAGGAGACCCAGTGGGGCCTCTGTGCAACACCCCACACACCTGTGGCCCCTGGCAGAGGGAAACAGTCGCTGAGTGAGACATCCTGCTTGTCCAGTGCACTCCAGTCCTAACCTCCCCGTGTAATCTGCCAAACATCAAGGACCACCCCTGCCACCCTTGAGTAGGAGACAACCCTGCTCCAGCCTGGGCCAGATCACCAATATTTATTGCCTTGCCCCACCCTGCCCCTGTTTGAGCCCAGGGTGCCTGCCCCTCACCTGCCCACCTGCCTACCTGCTGTGTATGGATCCTTTCTGCTCCCACCCTGGTCCTGTCCCAGCCTCAGGTCACACCATCTGTTTCTCTGGGCCTGACAATGTCATCATTCAGACTTAGCACAGATGTCCCCAAAGCCATCCACACTTCCCAAGGCTGGGGCAGATCCCACCCACCTCCCTCTGGCCTCAGATCAAACACAAGATCCCTACCTGCCCTCCAATTGCCCCCTCTTGGCCCTCTCCCCTAAATAGTCACCTCTTATTTTCCTGCAGGTCCACCAATTCCCTCTTCCTCTTTGTGCAGTCTGTAGCTAACCCAGTCCAAGGAGTTTTTTGTTATTGCTACATTTTTCACCCTGAAACTTCTTTCCAGCTCCATTTCAAACAAAAGACATCATTGTCCCCTGCAGTTAAGTGTAGCAACAATCATGAAAGGAATTATCTGAGTTGTTCTCCTGGAAAAGCTCCTTAGTATGGGGTCAAACAGCTGGATGAGTCCCACTGTTGTCTTGACTTTTGCTTTCTTTTGTGCATCAGGGGAGAGACAGTGGCCAGTGCTCTAACAGCCAGGAGTGCCCTTGAGGTCAAAAGCCACGTCCTGAGGGAACACAGTACCAGGAACGTGGGCCCTGATGACAGTTGGCATGACCACACTTCTCTTGGGTCACCTACCTTCAAGTTTTCAGTTCAAGGGAGAATGCGCCAGCTGCCATGTTCCCTGAAAGCAGTTTTCTGGAGTTCTGATCATCATCCCGTTTGGTTGCAGCAATTCAAGTGAAAACCTAGGTATGGAGTTGGTTGACTGACTCAGGTCATCATGTGGGGTCCCTGGAGGGCTTGGTCATAGCCATGCAGGGTCCAAGGAGACAGCTGCTGCCTGTCCCTCTCCCCAGCCTCCGTCCCCACCACCCACCAGCCCAGTGTCCCTGTTGCCCAGTCAGGCTCAATGCTGAGAAAGGCCTTAGAGATGGGACTGTCCACCACCCAGAGAAGCATTGAGGACCCCAATGCCAGCTCTTAAAAAGTGCAGGGAACAATGTATCCCAGACTTCTCTAGACTCCCAGAGCAGCCTTAAAGAAGTGGCAGCCACGCACTCATCAGGACCCCAATCCACAGACAGATAGGCCTCACAGGGGCCACTTCCTTTCCAGTCAGAACAGTGAGCAGCCACAGACAGAGTCCTGGTGTCCTCTGTGGCCTGTGCTTCAAGCCTCCACTGCAGGTCCCTGCCATACCCAGCAGGAGAGCACTCAGGGACCCTGAGGCTGTGGGACTCCTGGCCCTGGGCCCCAGTGTGCAGTGAGCAACTGCTGGAAGAGGACAGTAAGGAAGCCAGAGGCTGGCAGGACACAGGCACCTCCCTGCACTGTGTCACCATGTCCCTTGGCTAGCGACCGCCACAATGTCTATCCAGCCAGAAACAGAGTCCTCACCACAGGGAGCCCACAAAAGGCTCTCACAGGGGACTAGCAGGGACACAAGCGCTGGGGCAGAGTGGTGGAGACCACACCTCGACACTCACACATATGCATACTGACACACCAGGGAGTGGCTAGGCTGGAGCCCAGGTGGAGCCCCAGAACAAGGATGGTCAGATGACCTATGACTTTGCTCCTACTGCGGGCACTGCCATGTGAGAGTGTGTGTGTGTGCGTGTGTGTTTGTGTGTGGTGGAGAGAATGAGAGAAAGAGACAGAGACCAAGAAAGACAAGAGAAAAAGAACAGACACAGAAAGGGGAAGGGAGGGGCAAGAAGAACTATCTTTGTAGGGAGCACTGGACACATCTCTCATTCCCAAAGACTCAGCAAGTACTGCTGAGCTACCACACAGCCAGTATATGACCTGGTCCAGGCTCTGCAGGGCCAGGGACCCCAGGGAGACAAGGCCCAGCCCCCAATCTGCTCCTAGGGACACTGCTGTCCAGGAGGCACAGCCTCCACCCCAAAGGCCACGGTCCTGACATATCTGCACACAGCACACTCACCTGTATGCAACACTTAGCATACTCATCTGCACACACATGTAGACACATACTCATACACATATACATAAGCAAGTACCCACAAACAAACACCTTTAAAAATAGAAACTTAAGTGCATACTTGAAGTACTACGCACACTCTAGGAAGTTAGCAGCAGAAAGGCGGGTAGGAATCACTTGTCCTCCCTCCTCTCTGGGGCCTTCCCTCTTCTGTAGGGTAAAGTGTGGGAATACCCCATTCAGCTTTTTAAAATTCAATTCCTAAATTGGCAGATACATTAGCTGCTCTCTCTTTAACTTCTGGGAAATGTTTCAGACATATGAACAGAAAGTTTTTATTTGCAAACACTATTAACCATTTCCTGTTCCAACCTCAAGGCAGCTGTGAATCAGGCTGCATCTCCTGCCGGGCCTGGGCGTCCTGTGGGCGGCCGTGCCTGGATGGGACTCACTGGGCCCACGGAGCACATTGGGGCGCTGCTGCCACCCACGTAGCGCCACACAGAGGCAGTTTCAGAGTAGCCCTATTTCTTGCACTTCCCCATCCTGTCCCTGTCCCCAGGGATGGAAACTTCCTGCTACCTCCAGAGCACCGGGGATCCCCTGTCCCCTATTTTCCACTCTCCACCTGTAGTAGCTCATGGTTTCTAATCTTGAGGCTGACGCCTTGGAAACTGGAGGTCAGAGGCCCTGGGGAGACTCCAACCAGGGGGATGGGCTCCAGCCAGGGCCTCAGTCTCTTCACTGCCCCGTAGGAGGGATGCTTCAGAACCTCCCAGAACATCTGCTAAGGCCATGTGCGCGTGCGTGCCTGGCCTTAGCACACATGTCCCCAAGGGAATCCTCCAGTTGTGGGCCTCAGCTCCCCAGGCCTCACTGCAGTCCATGGTGTGAGCGGCACAGGTTTACTCAGTCACCCCTGCCCTGCCTTAGCACATCTGGCTGATTTCAGTTCCTAAGGTTACGAAGAAAACCACTGTGATGTCCCTGCATGTCTGGGTGCAAACCCCAGCTTTCATTTCACAGTGTGTTCGCAGGGTGTCAGGTTGTGGTGCTTGAGTCAGTGTGGCGAGCTGAGTCCATGAAGAGTAGCAGGCAGAGTGCTCGAGTCTCTTGCAGGATGGCACGTGCACGGGGCCTCGGCTAAAAGGGTGGCATGCTCAGGCAGCTGCCTATTATCCCAGGACCCTTCCCAGCCAGGGTGCTGTCTGGCCACCCCACATCCTGGGGTCCTGCCCTGTCACAGAGGAAGGTTCTGTTGTGATCTGGAGATTGGTGGTGGGGGATCCTGACCAGAACCCATCCAGACCCTTGCCACTGGCAACCTGCAGAGAGCCCAAGGCCCTGATGTCCTGAAGGCCCATGTTCCCCAAATGTGAGGCCCAGAGTGGCCTCATTCAGTTCGTCCACAGTGCAGCACACCACTGCCACCACTGATGCTTTTTCCACACCTGCCGCCATCAGTGCCACACTCAGTTCATCTTCACCTGGGCCGTCCAGTGCCTCCCACTGGGGTGCGGTAGGCAGGTTTCCAGCCTGTGGGTTATTTCTTGTTTCAGCCTCATTGTTAATATCAGCAGTTTCATTCCTTCTCCTTTCCACTCTGTGATGACACCTTCAAGCAGGACGCAGTGAAACAACTCACCCACCTCACAAAGGATGGCCAGGACCTCGAGAGGTGGGGTGGGCAGCCTGCAGGAAATGCCCCACCTGGAGGCTGAGACCCCTGAAGGAAAAGGGATGTGGCTGGCCAGGGATCTCAGCGAAGGACAGTGAAGCATCTAGGGAACCCACAGGAGGGGCAGTGTCCCAGGCCCACAGCCTTAAGAGGAAGGATTCCAGGTCTGCAGGGCCCAAGCACTCAGTGCCCCAACCTGTCCCGGGCCTGGGGGATCCCGGAGCACAGCTGCTCCCCTCCCGACCCTGCAGGACCCCAAATGGTTCAACAGATCTGCGCCCCCGACCAGACTAGGGGCAGGAAGTCCAGAACCCCAGGCAGGAATCGAGGAGTAAGGGGACACAGAAGGCATCTGGGGGGAGGGGAGAACAGGAGAAAGCCAAAGCCAAGGAAATGCATAAAAACTGCCCCAACGGGGGGTCAGAGCCAGAAAGACCCTGCGTGGAACAGGCAGCTGTCCCAATCTCTCTCCTCCCGCACTCATCGCTGTCTCCCCTCCGGTCGCAGTCTCCCTCCTTCCCCTGTCCCTTCTCTTTCACTCCTCCACCCCTCCCCATTTCCCCGTCCCGAGCTCTCCCCTCCCCCCTCCTGCCGGCAGCTCTCCCCGCCCCTGTGGAGGTGGAGGAAGAGGGGGCGGGGGCCCAGGGCAGGTCCCCTCCCTCCAGCATGTACTTGGGACAGTTTCCTTTCCACTGCCTGAGCCAAAGAGGTGGCAGCCGTTGACGAGAGGTGCTGGTAGACGCTTGGACATGCGGATCTCTCAGGTGCCCTGGCCACTCGCCTGGGCAGTTCTGCAGCTGGGCTGGAGGCCGGGATGGCTCCTAGGTAGGTGGGCGCGTGGCGTGGGGCAGGCTGGGGCAAATCAGGGCCCTCGTTCCTGTTGGCAAGGACTAGTTCCCAGCACTCCTGGACTGTCCTGTGTGGGTTTGGCATCCAGGTGCCTTCTCTGAGCTCTGACAGGGCCCCTCCTTGCTGTTGGGCAGGCAGAACTCCAGTCCCCCCCAGTTAGTCCTGGGTGCCTGGCAAGATGGGGTTATCTGCCCTGTCTGTGAGACTATAGCCCTAGCTTCACATCCCAGGGCCTGGACATCCCTTGTCCTCACTGTTTTCCTGGGATAGAGGCAGCCCCTTGGCAGGACTGGCAGCTGCTGGTGGCTGTGACAAGGGTGGTTCACGGTATGAACTTGAAGGAGGCCAGGCACATTTCTGGGTGTCTATAGCAATCTCTGGGGACAGCAAGGCCTCAGTTCACGAGCCCTGGCCTCTGAGCCCTTTGTAAGACCATCCTCCTGGAGGAGAAAGGACCCCTCCTGTTTGTACCTGGCATGCCAACTCAGCTGGGGGCCCAGGTTCTCTCTGGGCCTGGCAGGGCATGTAGGAGGTGGCAGCTACTACAAAGACCTAGAAAGAATGACACCCATCCATCTACATTCATGCCCCAAGGTCCCAGCCCTCATCGCTACTGGCCACTCTGACTCAGCCCTTTCATGCCCCACATGACCCTCATACCTCCTTCCCAGGGCCTTCTTGTCCCCCCATGCTAGCACTCTGAGGAAAGCCTAAGTCACTCCGAGGACCCTATGAAGGACATAGACTGGAGACGGTGGTCCCAGGGCCCAATGGGGGGCCTTGTCAGAGGTGGGATCCAGAAGACAGGGACCTGGGCTCCCCTGGACCCAAATGTGGAGGTGGGGTTCACATGATAGTGGGGCCCTTGGCAAAGTGATGCCCTCCTTATCCTGTTCCCAACCCACCACCCTGGCTGCAGGAATCCTCTCGTCTCTGCAATCTTTCTTCCAAATCTGTTTAGTGTATTTATCTTGGTATTCCCCGTGGGCGGCCCTTGCTTACAATTGCATTTTACTGCATTTCACAAGATTTCACAAACTCAGCAGCTTGGAATGGGAGGAAGTGAGACTAGGCCTGTGTCCAGAAAAAAGCTGCCCTGGGTAGCTTTGGGCCTCCAGCATTGCGCTTTAGAACCTGGGCCTCACATTAGCAGCCACTGTGACAAAGCCAGGAAGGAAACACCTTAGGGTTCCAAGACTGGAGGACTGAGGTCAAGGTGTCCATGGGGTACACCAGCAGTATCTCCCCAAGCTCTGCCCTCATCCATGTATGTGTGTGTGTGTGCCTATGTGTGTGGTCACGCATGCACTTGTGCCCACCCTGCTCCAGTGGCACACAGGGCTGTGATGCTTGACCCCTTGTGTGCAGGCTGCAAACACTGTAGCCCACTGCTCTCCCAGCCAGGGCCATGAAATTCCATGGGGCCCCACATAGGGCAGGAGCATCTCTCAAGTTGATCCTCCCTGCCAGGCTGCTCCTCTGGGCAGAGAGCCGTTGGGTCATCAGAAGCCCCAAGAGCCCACTTGGAAATGCTTTTAGCACCTCCAGATAGTCCTGCTGAAATAGGGTGTGGGGTAGCCACTGTAAAATATGTCATCTGTGATGTCACCTCTGAGCTTTCCCCCTTCTTGGTCTGAGACACAATGGCCTCTTGTCAGCCCCCTCCATGGCTCCCAGGAGTAGTATGGAAACACCCCAGACTTCACTTTCCCCACGAACCAGGCAGCAGTCACTTCTGACCTGCTGAGAAGCCAGGAGGCTTCCTGGAGGAGTCAGCTGTCTGTGTCTATTTCTGTTGCTGTAACTGAACATAACAGGTCTATGTAAAGAATAAAATTTGTTCCACTCACATTCTAGAAGCTGGGAGTCCAAGGAAAATCCCACTTTCCGACACTATTAGCACATGACTTTGGTAGTTAAGGGTTTAGCGCTGAATTCTGGAAAAACTTTAAACCACAGCCTGGCCCTCAGTGGGAGCTCCAGGAAAGGTGTGCTGGGACTGGACAGGCTGGAGTAGACAGGAGGCCAGTGTCCCTTCAGCATTCCCATGCTGGGCTCCTTGAGTAGGAGTCTTGGTACAGGTGAGAGGGTACTGTGTTCTAGCCCCACCCTCAGCCAGCAGGCATGGGGCAAGGGGACATCTAGACACCAAGCCTGAGGGGTCTCCAGGGGGTCCCTGGTAGCAGGGTCCTGGTTCAAAGCCCACTGGGTGAAGGACAGAATGATCCACAGAAAAATGAATGGGAAGGCCTGAACTAGGCCTAGATTTGCAGGAGAGGGTCTCCCATAGAGGGGCAATAGAGAGCCCAGGGGCAGCCAAGGCCACCAAACTGTGACCATTCAGGCTTGGGAGGCAAGGGCCAGAATCATGGGAAGACAGGGTGAAGACTAGCCCGTGGCCAAGAGAGCTGAATAGGTAGCCAGAGCCCACCCGGAGGGCAGGGCCTGTGCAGGAGGGAAGGGGCCCTGCCCTTGAACTTCCTGAGATGGGATTCTCTCCTGAGCCCCAGCAACCTCTCCAGTCATCTGGTGTTGAGGATGTAGGTATCTGTTTGGAGGCTGTGATAGTTGGGCTCAGGCCTGGCAGTGGACTTGGAGGTCAGAGTGGTACATCCAAACTGGGGGTCAGTGGGGCAGTTTGGGAGAGGACCCTGGGTTTCTGGCCCCAGAGGCAGAGACCACAGATGTTACCACCCTGGTGCAGCCTTCAAGGGCCTCTGCCAGGGATTAGGGTGGGGCTGTGTCAGACCCAGAGTCAAGACAGCCCCAGAACAGATCCAGAGGCACTGAGTCTGATGCAGCCCAGGTTACAGACTTCGGGGGAGCCAGATATGGCCCTGAGAGTCCACAGTGGATTCTTGGGACAGTGGGCCACCAGCTCAGGAGCCCTGGCCTCTGAGCCTCTGTAAGGCCACCCTCCATGAGAAGAAGGGATGCCTCTGCCCACGCCCCTCATCCTTCTGTCACTGAGCCACCAGCCTGGCATGGGAACTCAGCCTGGGGACCAGGTTCCTTCTGGTCCTTGCAAGGTATGGGGTGGGGGGTGGCAACCACTGTAAGGGCCCAAACATCCGTCCATCCAGGTATCCTTGTGTCCCATGAGTCCCAGCCTTCACCATGAATGGCCTCTCCCTGACTTGGCCCCTAATTTTTCTTTTTCCCTTTTTTTTTTTTTTCTGGAGATAGGGTCTCTCTTTGTACTGCAGGCTGGCCTTGAACTCACTATGTAGCCCAGACTAGAATAAAACTCCTGGCAATCCTCCTGCCTCAGCTTCCCAAGTGCTGAGATTACAGGCATGTTGTGCCACCACAACTGGCCAGACTCGGCCTCTTCATGCCCTGCTAGGACTTGAACTGAGGCTTTGAACATGGTAGACAAACACTCTATGACTGACCTTGAACTTGTGATCCTCAGAACTTCAGCCTCAGGAGTAGCTGGGATTGCAGGCACGCATCACTGCAATGGGCTACTAGAGGTTTTCATTTAAAAGACTTCCATGTTTCTTGAATTAATATGTGAAGAAGATACCTGCTGGCAACATCAAGGGAAATTCCCAGTGAGACATGTTTGACAGCATGGTGTGACCTGCTAGCTGTGTGTGGTGGGACAGTCACAGATGGAGAAAAGGCCTACTATAGGCTGTGAGATCTGTGTCACCCTCAAGGCATGAGGGACTTGATGGAGGGCACCACCCTGCATGGCAACCTATCCCTGCCCGTCCATGACAGGCAGATGGCAGGAAGGAGGGAGACTGAACTGGGTAAGTGTGGCATCTCTTCTGTAGCCCAGCTGCCACCTAGGGTCCCTCACCCTGCCATGGACGGAGCCTTCCAAATAGCCACTTCCTTCCTGAACAGGAGCATTGGTCTCAAACGTCCATCCCCCACTACGAGGCCAGTCCTCAAGCTGCCCGCAGAGGTCTCACTGTCCCTGGAAGAGCACCCATAACCATGACAACCACAGCCTGTCTCGTGTCACCACGTGGGGAGCCAGGCCCAACCAATACTGTCAGCCAGGATGGAGCCAGGGCAAACAGCACAGGAGGAAGGAAGGTGTGAGGAGTAGAATAGACCCGAGGGGCAGATGCAGAAAAGGATGCAAATGACAGCCGTAGCCACAACCACACACTATGTTCTAGGACGGATGCCATGGATGAGCAGGGAAATTGCTGCTATATGGCCACCCAAGTCCCCAGGCCCCGCAGTGGGTTGAGAACAGCCTCAGTTTCCCGCGTGACATGGGGGACCTCAGGTGTGGCTGACAGAGTGCTGATCCCATGGAGGCTCTCACCCTGGGGAAAGGCCCAGTGCAGCAGGTCACAAGGCTGCCTGCTCCAAATCCTGGCCCTGGGTCCACTCCCTGAGGGCCTCTCAGCACGGAGGCCGTGTGCGAGCACAGGTTGGGTGTGAACAGCAGGGCCCGGCTGCTGTGGCACAGAGAGGCCTGGCCAGAGGCTCCATTCTGTCTGCTTGTGGAGCAGTGGCCCAGTTGGCCTCTGTGTCCTGTGCTGTAACCTCTAGCCTAAGGTCTTGCTGGTGCCTACACTGCCCCCAGGGCCACACTGCCATATGGGTCTCCCCACTCTTGCTGAGACCCCCACTGCTTCCACCTACCCAGCCTGCTTCCTGGTGATCATTCCCCCACAAAGGCAGAGCAGCCCATGTGAGGACCACCCAAGAATCTGTGGAGGCTGGCCTAGCCTGCCTGGGAGCAGCAATTTGGGGTCCACAAGAAAGAGGGCTGAGGTCCTCAGAAAGACACTGGACCCCAGGTCAGGACTGGAACCCTAGACAGAGACCAAGAAAGGCCCTGCCATGGGGTGAGGTATGGAGGAGAGATGCAGGGCTTCCCTGGTCGCTCACCCCCCCTCATCTCCTCACAGTCCCTCTCTCTCTCTCTCCCCTCTCAGAGCCCCCCAACAGGTCCTGCAGCCCCTCTTTCTCCCCAGCGCGGCTCTCAGTGCCTGAGGGTGCCAATGCTACCTTCACCTGCAGTTTCTCCAACTCATCAGAGCACTTCGTGCTGAATTGGTACCGGCTGAGCCCCAGCAACCAGACTGACAAGCTGGCTGCCTTCCCCAGGGACAGCAGCCTGGACCCTCGCTTCCAGGTGGCCCAGCTGCCCGATGGGCGCAGCTTCCAGATGAGTGTCCTCTCTGTGCAGCGAAATGACAGTGGCGTCTACCTGTGTGGGGCCATCTCTCTGCGGCCCAAGGCAGAGATCAGGGAGAGCTGCCGGGCAGAGCTCACAGTGACAGGTAGGGTAGGGCTTCTCACCTGGGAAGGCCCCAGCTAGCTGATGGAGGGAGGGCAGGGCCCACAAGAGAGGACAGCATGGACACCTCTGTGACTGCTGTGCCTGGCCCTTTTGCAAGCTGCAGGCCAGGACAGGAGCCACTCACCACAGGCCCAACAGGGTCAGCCCTTACCCCTTGGAGAGGACAAGGTGGGTGCCCCAAGTGTGTGTACAAGCTGCAGAGTATCTCATCACAGTCCCTGACTCCTGTCTTTGGGGTCCCCAGAGAGAGTCCTGGAGCTCCCCACAGCACACCCCAGTCCCTCGACCACGCCAGTGGGCCAACTTCAAGGCCTGGTTGTTGGGATCATAAGTGTCCTAGTGGGCATCCCGGTGCTGCTGCTGCTGGCCTGGGTCCTTGCTGCTGTGTTCTCCAAGACTGTTCCAGGTAAGTTTGTCACAGATGTGCTACTTCCCCCAAGCTTTGGACCCCAGGTCATGTCCATACCCTTGATGGCCTCTGATTCCTGCCCAATGCCCAACATTTCCTCCTATAAAGCCACACAACTGACCACCATGAGGGGCTGTGTCACCATAATGACCCCCCACGCACACACACAAGTCCTGACCACCGTGAAAGGCTATGTCAGCACGCCCCCCACACGCACACACACACACGTTGCCAGGTGCCATGTGGGGCAGGGCACAGGGGTGGTGTCCCTGCAGCAGGCACAGGTGTGCCAATCTTTGTCCAACTGAGGCTCCCACTGCTCCATGGAAGCTTGTGATCTGAGGGAAGACATGGCACTCCTCCCCAAGACCCACTCCCTCCAGACCTGAAAACCTCAGGCCCAGCTGATGGAGCCCCCCAGCTGCCCCTACCCAGATGGGATCTTGGCTATGACCCTGCTCCTGGGAGGAGGACTGGCATCAGCCACTTGATTCCAACTGTGCTTCTCTGCAGAGGCCGAAGGAGCCACGAGCAAGGAGCAGCCCCTGGTGAGTCTGGCCTCTACCAAGGGGCACATACATACACCCAGATTTTCACCTCCCACCCAGCCCTTCCCAGGCCCTTAGGTCAGGGTCTTGGTTGCCTCCCTCCTGCTGCCCCAAGGCCTGTAACCTGAGTGCCATGAAGTCATTTACCCTATGCTAGGCAGGAGGGAACTGAAAAACTCATATTTCAGAATCATAAATCTTTGAAATTGCAGGGCAGTTTAAAGAGGGAGACTGAGCCTGAGAAGAGGGGCTGCATCTGCAGTCACACAGAGATGCGTAGTGAGGAGACAGCCGTCAAGCCCTGGGGTTCAGCAGCCCAGTTGCAGCTGCTTTTAGAAAGGGAACAGGGTATTGGGACTGTGGGGTCGGGCCATTTCTGGGGCTCTGCACTGACACCCCTTCTCTCTCCCTGAAGAAGGAAGACCCCTCAACAGTGCCCATCTTCACCATGGACTATGGGGTGCTGGATTTCCAGGGGCGAGAAAAGACCCCAGAGCCCCCTGCCTCCTCTGTGCACACAGAGTATGCCACCATTGTCTTCCCTGAAGGGCTAGATGCCTCGTCCCAAGGCCGCAGGGGCTCGGCTGATGACCCCCAGTGTCTCCGGCCTCCAAGGCAGCTGGATGGACACTGCTCCTGGCCCCTCTGACTGGCTTCCTCAGACCTCCACCTTCCACAGGCCCTCCATAGAGAGGGCAGGGCAGGATGGTCAGGCATAGGGCGTGTGGGGTGCTGGGCCATGACAGTTTTGCTCCTATGCCAGCCCCACTCAAGATGTACCTCCCAATGCTCACCACCAACTGGGGCAACCACACCCTCTCCCTGGCATGCAGGGTGAGCACAACCATGGTGCCAGCCTGTTCAGGACAGACCTGCTGGGCCTGTGCTCCTGAGTACCACAGTTGTGCATGACCAGGGGCTTGGGCACTATCCTGTGGGCTCCCGAGACCCTGGCTGGAGACTGCTGGGGCGCTGCTCATAGCAAGGAGTTCCCAGCATGAGCAGAGCACAATGCCTGAGAGTGCCTACAAGGTAACCTTGTTGGGGCAAGGTCTCGTGGGAGGGACCCAAGAATCTTCACACTCATCCAGGCCTGGAAAAGTTTCCACAAAAGAAGGTTGCAGTGAGCAGGAGGAGGCACCAGCACCCTCATCCATCTGGAGGAGTCATCTTCGCCCTCACACCTGCCGGGGCAGCTCCTTGATTTCCTCTGTACAGAGGGAAACCAAGGCATGTGGGGAACAGCCAGCCTCCAACCCACCTTCTTCCAACGACATACCTCAGCCCAGGCCTGTCTACCCAGGCTAAAGTGCAGAACAGGGCCTCACCCAACCATGGGGACGGGAGGGTTCCAGGTGGGGCTGGGGCGGTGCAGGCACTGTCCCCATTCAGTGTTAGTTAAAGAGGTCTGGACAGGCTCCCGCCCAGGTTAGACAAAGTTGCACAAGGGGGCCAGGAGCCCCTTTCATTTGGTTCTGTGGAGTTATAATTAAATAATGATGAAAACTTTCAGAGTCCTGTCCTGTGCCTGCAGACCACGCAGCAGGCTGATCTGAGGCTCAGGGAGGGGTGGGTGGTGACCTGAGGCAAGTGTTGCCCCCAGGGTCCCATCTCTGCACTCACCCTCAGATGTGGAAACCTCACTGCTCAGGTAGGCAGCCTGTTTTAATCACTGTCCTCAAAGCTGGGACAAAGTATTCAACAACCACAATTTAAAGGAAAGGAGACTTAGTTTGGTTCAGGTTTTCTAGAGGTTTGAGCCCATGGTCCACTGGCTTCAAGTCAGAAAGGTACAGTGGAAGGGTCTGGCAGAGGACAGCTGCTGAGACATTAACTAACAGCAATTTAGCTAACAGCCCCATAATCCAATCACCTCCCACAAGCCCCAAGCATCCACAGCCAACATGGGTGTCCTCATGGGTCCCCTGAGTGTCCCCAAGCCATTTGCCTGTATCCTACCTGCTTAGGCCATGCCTCCTCCTAGAAGTCCTGTGGGCAGGGTGTCCCCAGTGTGGGCTGTTGCTGCAGGGAAAGTGAGCTGATTCAGGCCATGGCGAGGGGCTACAGCCTTGTAGAGACTCCCCAAGGCAGGCACTTGAGCTCCAAGCCCACCATCTCACCAGGGTCTTGGCTGCCCACAATGGTGTCAGGCAGATGCTCCTGCTACAGCTGCCCCCTCTGAGTTCCCCTGAGTAAAGTAGGGTCAGCACATCCAGGACAGGAAAGGAAGTCAAGGTCCTGCGGTCACCCACCAGGATGGCTAATGGGGGGCAGAGCCTGGGCCCTCAGACGGTATGGACTTGGGAGGGAGACTCTAGGAATCTAAACAAAAGCCCAGCACCAAGAACCTGGTAGACCAGTAGACAGGAGCCCAGGGTCCGAAAACAAAGGCTGTCCTGGGCTGTCAGGATATCTCACCTTAGCAGCCCTGGGTGAGATGGGACAGCTGCAGAAACGTATGAGACTGCTGGGGAGACACTAGACACAGGCGTGACCGACCCACAAGATAGAAGGGGGCTCACACGAATGCCTCCATGTTGAAGACACTTCTTCCTGTTCACACAATAAATTTAGCATCATCCCAATAAACACATTTCTGGAACTATAACTTGTTTATTTGTTTGTTTGTTTGCGGTACAGTACTAGGGATTGAACCCAGGGCCTTCACAGAGCTACATCCTAATCCCTTTTTTATTTATTATTTTGAGACAAGATCTCACTAGGTTACCAGGCTGGGCTCTAGCCTGCAGTCCTCCAGCCTCAGCCTGCCAGAGTACTGGAATTAAAGGCATGCACTACCAAGCCTAGCTTGGAACTGTAACATCTCTATAACATTTATAACCTCTCTATAACATTTATAACCAAGAAACTGTGAGAAAAAAGTGAAAACAGAACCACTGTGGGGCCAGGAGATTCTGGGGGGTCAGCACTGGAGACAGGGTAGCACATGATCCCAGTTGGAAAAGGGTAGATGCCCTCGTAAGGGTGCTGGGACCAATGCAGCCACTTGGGAAGGGACTCAGTGAGGCCCAGCTGTGTGCAGCACACTTGCATCCTCCCAGACAAAGCAAGACAGTGCACACAGGGGCCTCCAGGAGACAAGGGGAGCGCAGATCACTCCTTTTCAGCCCGTAAGTTAACCCCGGCTACCAAAACCTCCACCAAGGGATGATGGATAAGATGATGCATTCAGCCTCACAAATAGAAAAACAAAAACTTCAGCATGGAGAAAAATCATTAGCAAACTGAGGGGAAATATTTGCACTATCACACAAAGATCTAAATACAAATTATATAAAGTTCTAAAAACCTGAGCCAGATTCAGAGTACAGCAGAAAAGTGAGCAGAGGTAACCAACAGTCCATCGAAATGTGTGTACACACATCCAGGAATCTGTATGCACATATATATATCCATGTGTATCCACGTGTGTGTATATGTATGTGTATGTTGCATACATACACGTGTGTGGGTATTGCATATATGCCTTGTGCATGCACACGTGCACAATGTTGCATACATACCTATGTGTTTGTACACATGTCCCACACATGCTTGTGTGTATGCACATATGAATGCATGTCGCACACATGTGTGTATATGTGTGTGCAGGCATGTTGTATACATATCTGTGTGCACACAGGCTGCATGTATATCTGTGCACACACATGTGTGCATGGATATCCCTAAGCAGTGGAAGGACATTCAGTTTTACTCATAACGTCACAGGGAAATGACTCCCATCCTGTTAGATGTTAAACATGCCAACTTTGTGTCTGGATAACTGAAAAATGGATATGAGGACAAAAGAAATTAAGAATCGGAAAGGTTCATTGAGAAAGCCCCTGAGAGACAGGAAGGATCCTGAAAGTGGGTTGTCACTAGGGCTTTGTCTAGGGGTAATTTATTCACAAAATCACATTTTAAGTAAAACCAAACTGTAACAGATCAAACTATAATCAACCTGTAAGGATTATAAGAATAGTAGCTTAGCTAATATTGATCCAATAGGGAAGTGAAGCACGTAGCAAGGGTATACAGTGGCCATCACTCACTTCAGTTTATCTATAACTTCTAATGTAGAAAGAACAATGGCCTTACAGGAAAAGAGTGGAAATATGGGTCAGGGTGTTTTGGTCACCCACCTGTGCACCTGACACCTTGTGTGGGCTACTTGGACCAGGTAGTGCTGATTATAGTATGATCTCAAGCTGCTATTTCTAGAGAGGTTTGCAGGACCGGCTCTTTGCTATTCGTTGCCAGTCACAATTTGATACCTCTTGTCTTCTGCACCAGCTCTGTTGAGGGCCTGTTTTCTCTCTTACTGTCTGTTAATTTCTATATAACTTAGCTGTTTATGATATAGTAAGAAAAAATACACAATAAAACTGCTCCTGGCTGACTGGCAAAAGTCTGGAAGGGACAAGAGCTGTTGTCAAAGCTGTCAGCAACAGCCAGCGCCAAGCTGGGGAGCAAAGCACTTGCTTTTGGTTTCATCAGTCTCCATGGAAACACAACCCTGGCAGCACTGGCAGCACTGCGAAGTGACAGGGCACAAGGGATTCATTGCACTGAGCTTGCCAGGGCAGAGTCACCCAGAGCTGGACCCCTCCATGCACAGGTGGCACAAGTCCCCATCAGCTGGGGACCCTGCACTACAGAGTACCTGATCTGACAGTGGAACCGGGCTGCTCTGGATTGGGGAGAGGGGTAGCCGGATATGTGGCAGTGGCAGCTCAGCATCCTCAAGACAGGGACACAAGTTGAGTCGTGTCAGAAAGACAAGGAAATTGAGAGTCAAAAAACGCCAAAATTGCGGGGCAGGAGTGTTGGTTGGTGGTTAGAATCCCAGCACTCTGGGAGTCTGAGATGGGTGGTGGAAAATCTGAGCTGGGCAACTGAGTGATTTGTCTCAATACGTAGTTAAAAAAAAAAAAAAAAAAAGCCAGGTTGGGGATGTAGTTCAGCGAGAAAGCACTGAGTTCAATCCCCAGAACCACAAAAAAGAAAAAATCTAATTGCTTAATACACTTTGTGTTTAAAAGAATCTGAGTTCAAATCGATACTCAACAGAAAAAGCAAGGCGGGGAGAGAGGAAGTGGTCTCAGAAACACCCGCCGCCAGCGCTCGGGTCGGTGGTACTCGTGGGCCAGGCCACTAGCTGGTGGCAGCAGCTCAGATAAGAACCGAGAAAGTGGCGCAGGCCAGTCAGCACTTTGCATCCGCCTTCCCGTAAAGCAGCCACCGCCTCGCACTCATTTTTTCCGTCCCCTCACTCTGCCTGGGCGCCTGTGTCACGGCCCTGGCGGGGACCTGCTCCCACACCTTCCCACGCTGCTCCCGCACACCCTGGGCACCGCGCTCCAATAGGACTGCAGCTGCGGTAGGGCCCGGGCTTGGCCAGCGCTCTGCCCTGTAGAGTTGAGGTTAATCAAGTCTCCTGCAGAGAAGCAGCCTCACCCCAGGGTCCTAGGGCTTCTGGGGAAGGAAGGGAGGGGTGATCGACCTCGGCACTAGGAAGCTCCCGAGTTTCTGCAGAGATGCGGAGGGTCCTCCAGGGGGCGATGGAGGCTGTGCAGCCATGGTGCCCACCGCATGGCTGGCCCACACCAGTTTCCCTTATATATAGTCCTGACCTTTTCCCTGCATGCTCTGACCCAGCCCAACAGCCCCACTCACCAGTGGGGACCCTCTGGAAAGCTGGCCCGAGGGGGTTCACATGTGTGACCACCCCACCCACCACGTGGTCACACAGTCTGTGACTGCTTCTGATTCTTGTGCTTTTATCTCAATTTAAAACTAAAAATAAACTATCATGTGCATGGACTATTGTTCACCATGGGCAGGAATGAAGGTGTGCTCCTGGGTTCATAACTTCACTCACAACATCCCCAGAGTCTGTCAGCAGGTCCACCCAAATGACCAAAGGAACACTGGTCAGCCCTGAAAAGGGAGGGAATCCTGGCTCCTGCTACAGCAGGGATGACCTCTGAGGACAGTGTGCTGAGTGGACTGTGTCAGTCACGAAAGGACACTGTGATTCATTTATATGAGATCCACAAAGCACTGTAGTCAAAATCACAGACAGGAGCAGAATGGAGGGTGCCTGGAGCAGGAGAGGGTGATGGAGCATTCATTATCTCAGTTACTTTTTCATTGCTGAAACAAAATACCCAGCACCCAAAATTAATGGAGGAAAGGTTGATTTAGCTCACAGTTTGTAAAGGTTGGCTCCAAGGCAGGGTGGCACATGGCAGAGGAGCAACAGTTCATCACAGTGGAAGACAGCAAAAGCAACAAGAGCAGAAAGGGGGAAACAAGCCTCTTTCTGCTCCTTTATCTTGTCTAGACTGCTGGGATTAGGGCAGTGCCAATCCAATCAGTGGACTGATTTGGCAGCCACTCACCCTTAATCCCACAATTACACTATGAATCAATCACAAACTCTAGATTCAGCTGTCTCCAAAAAAATCCCCATCCAAGAGTGCATGAGACTTTGGGGGAACATCTACACATAAACCGTAACATTCATATTTACCAGGAACAGAGTTTCAATTTTACAAGATGAAGAGTCAGGTTCTGGGCCAGGTGGGGTCCCCTGAGGCTGCCCGCTGTACTGGGTGCAGACATGTGACCATCAGTGAGTGGATCTGATGGACCCCTCACTGTGGGGTCACCCACTTCAGTCTGCTGACTTCCTCATTCATCTCTCAAGCTGTGGCAGGGCTGCTGGAGGACCACACAAGGGTTCTGAGACACAGGGCAAGGTGGCCTCAACCCAGGCCCTACAGGTGGTCACATGTCACCAGTCCATGGACATGGAGATGACCTCAAGATCATGTAAATATTGTCACCCACTTTCTCTTTTCTTACTTGTAGAGCTTTCATAGTTGCACTTTCTTTCAATTAATACTTTATTGCTTAAAAATAGTTTTGGATTTGCTGAAAGGACAACAGACATCCCTCATCCCTGCCTCAGACATGCAGGGGCAGCACCTGGTTCTGGCACGGGGTGTTGGCCACAGCTGAGGAGCCCACACTGCCAGTTGTGGAAGACCTGTGATGACAGGGACTTCACCAAGCAGCACAGAACAGTTTCACAGTCCTGCTGACTCTCATCATTCTCTCCCCTGAGCCTTGATTCTTAGCTTCCTCAGAATATCACACAGTTGGAATTCTGCTTCTTTTGCTTAGTAATATGCACTTAAATTTCTTCCCTGTCTTTTCATGGCTTGACAGTCCTTTTCTTTTAGGGTTGCATAATATTCCACTGTCTAGATGTACCACAATTTATATTCAGCTTCTGATGGACAACTTGGTTGCTTCCACATGTCATCAATTATGAATAAATTCACTATAAACATCATGTGGCGGTTCTCGTGTGGATTTAAGTTTTCAATCATTTGGATAAATCTGAGGAACACAGTTGCCAAGTTTTATGGTCAAAGTGAGTTTAGTTTCTAAGAAGCCACCACTGTTCACTAAGGCACCTCTCTGCACCCCACCCCCAGAGGCCCCATTGCCTGGTGTGGTCCAGGCTCTCTCTCTGGCTGTTCTTTCTGTTCCAGTGCCCTTTTCCCTGACAACCCATGATGCCCATGCTCATGCTGACCATCTGTGCATCCCACTGGTGAAGCGTCTGTTTGGAGCTTGTGTCCATTTCTTAATCAATTGCTTATCTTCTCATTGCTGAGTTTTATTTTGCTTTGCTTTCCTTTGTTTAGTTGTCTGAGTATTTTGGACACTAGTCCTTTATCAAATACAGATTTTCCAAAGATTTTCTCTTAGTCTGTGGCTTGTCTTTTCACTTTCTTTAAAGGACCATGTCAACTTTTCTCATTTATTTTTCTTCCAGGGACCAGGTACTTCCCCGCACTGGCATACCTAACAACTCCAGGTCTCCCAGGGGAGAGACATGCATGTTCCCAAGGCATAGGAAGGAGGGCGTTGTGGGCACCCAGGAACTTGCACAGGGCAGGGGTTCACTGCAGTCCTCAAGTCACAGGGTATGGGATTTTGTCCCACAGTGTTGGGCAGGGTTCACTGGGGAAGCCATCTAGACCTGGTACTGTCAGATTTTAAATTACGGATTTGATTTCTTTAAGATTTTTAGTTTTTCCGTTTCATATTGCATCAGTTTTGGTGTCATATTTTCTAAGAATTGTCCATTTCATCTAAATTCTCAGGTCTATTGACATAAAATTTCTCTTGATGATTTTTTTAAATCTTTGACTATCTGCATGACCTTCGGTACACACTTTCTCATTTCTGATACTGGGATTTTGTTTCTTCTTTTTTTGATACCGGGGAAGGAACCCAGGGTCTTTGTACTGAGTTATATTCCTGTATTTTTTTTTTTTTGAGACAGGGTCTCACTGAGTTGCCCAGGCTGGGCTCACACTTGCAATCCTCCTGCCTCAGCCTCTCAGAGTGCTGGGATTACAGACACGCACTGCTTGCCCCCAGAGTGTGTGTGTGTGTGTGTGTGTGTGTGTGTGTGTGTGTGTTTTCATGAGCAGCCTCAAATACTTATCATTTTATTAATCTTTTAAAAAGAAACTTTGGGTTTTATTTCCTCCATGATTTTTTCAGTGTCATTATTTTGTTTCAGTCTCCATTATTCTCTTCCTTCTGGTTTTATTTATTTATTTTTTTTGGATTTAGCTTGCTATCTTTCTTATTTCTTGAAATTAAAGGTTATCAGTCTCTCTCTCTCTTTTTTTTAATATACATATTTATAGACTGTATATTTCCCTCTAAGCCTGGCTTTGGTTTCATTCTCAATTTTTGTGCAGTATTTGCATAATTAACCTCAAAACATTTTCTAATTTCCACTAATGCTTCTCTGAACCACAAGTTATTTAGAATTGTATTTGTGTATTTCTAAACACATAAAGATGCTCGATTCTTTCATTTTATTTTATTTCTAGTCAGTTTCACTGTAATTCTCAGTCCTTTGAAACTCGCAGAGACTTGGCTGTGTGACCTCACACCATGCCAGTGCTCATACTTCATTGAACAGAAAAGGGATTGGGGCAGCAACAGCTTCATGCAGAATTCTATCCACCTACATCAGTGAGTTTGGCATCCCCAGGCTGGCAGAACCTTCTGTCTTAACTGTTGTTTTTCTTGTCTGCTTCCTCTGTCGGTTACAGAGAGACATGAGTTGCAAACTTTTTGCAACAAGTGAGAATCTGCCTATTTCCCCTGTGTTATAGCTGTGTCTAGATGTCCTCCCCAAAGCCTCATGTGATCATAGGTGGGACTTTTTCAGAGATGGCTGGATCTAGAATGTTTGATGCTGGGTCAAGATGCAACACTAGGTCCAAGGGCACTAGGATTAGGGGTATAAGTGTTATCCACCCTAAGTAGCCTGAATGAAATATAAGGGACAGAAAGAGCTGTGGCCATCCCTTGCTTGCTTTACTACCTTCTGCCCATCACTAACTGTTTCTCCTCTGCAATGCTTATCTACTGTGCCATTCTGCTTTGGAGTCAGCCAACTATGCATTGAAACCTCTAAAATCAGCCAAATAAACCTTTCCTCCCTTAACCTGTGGTGTTGGGTATTTTGTCTGAGCAACAAGAAAGGTAACTAAGACACCCAGTAAGTACTTTTGCTCTGTACTCTTAAGCACAGTATTAGCTCCACATGATCTTAGGTTGCTGCAGCTTTCTGTGAATCTAACTCCTGTCCTTCTGAACTATTCTTTGGCTGCTGGCGTCGTCTGCCTCCCTTGCCTCCAGCCTTTCTGTGTCTCTGTGCCCATCTGCTGTCGTGGAGTATAGTTGTGTTTGGGGTGGATGTTTGTATTTTTGGGTTTTCCCAACATAGCCATTTTTGCCTTTTTCCTGGAATATGAGTCAATTTATGTTTACTGTAATTCCAGTATGTTTTGGTTGTGTTAGCTGCCTCAATATTTGCTGTTTTTTGCCTTCCCACTGCATGCGTATTTCCTACATTCCCTGCCTGTTTTGAGTTGTGCTTTCTCCCACATATCCCCTCCGCAGTATAGGGTCACACAGTCTTCTGTACCTCAGTGCTAGCTCTCAAGAGTACTTCACATGTCCTTTCCTTGGTGACATAAACTGATTGTTTTACCTTTTCTTGGACAGTACTAGGATCTCAGAGCATTTTGGTTCCGGTCCCTTCACTCTACCTGGTTCTCTTTTTTGTTTCTGCACACCTAAATCTGTGTCATGAGACCCAAAAGCATGGCTGTCATAACCATGTGGCCACCCCTCCGGAGACATATTTCATACTCCCCTAATTAAATTGATTGTGACAAATATGGGCTCTCTTGTGTGTGTGAAAATGCCATCATTTTGCCTTGACTCAAAGGATGTTTTGGGGCGTGGTCATCTTCCTCCAGTACCTTTGAAGATTCCTTTTTGCCATCCTCCCTCCCCACTTCCCCTGCAGGAAGTCTGCTCTCCACAGAAGTTTCCCTCTCACACCATCTACCGCTGTGACCCATTCCGGGCTTTGCCCTGGCCTTGGGTTTCATGGCTCTACTAGAGGAGCTCAGGTGTCCTTTCCCTGTGGTTTGTCAGGCTGAGGTCTTGGACAGCTGCAGGCATTGAGGAGCTGCAGCTGCAGACCAGACCTGCCCAGAGCTTTCCTTTCAAGAACCTGGACCCCACTGGCTCCCTCAGGTGGAAGTTCAAAAGCTGTGTAGACTTTGCCCATCAGCCAATCCCAGATGGACAGGGCTGATACCAAGGAGGCAGTGGACAGAGGAGGCTGTATGTTCTCTCCTTCCATTCTCACCTCTGCTGGCTGCACCACACATAGGGTGGGGGTTAGGGCAAGAAGCTTGGGGCAGGAGTCAGATAAGCACGCTGGAGCACTGGATCTTCCCTGGGTTTTGATGTGGAAAGAAATGTTCACTCGGATACAGGCACAATTCCTTTATTTGTCGTTCATATACCAGAAAGTAGCCAGAGATCAAATATTAAGAGAAAACCAGCTGGAGACGAGGGGGTACCCTGGGCTCATGAGGCCCCACTGCCCAACCCTGAACTGTGGTGGTCACTTAGCCAGTGCCCCCACCAGGTCCAAACCTCCCCACCTTCCTAAGGCGCAACCCATCCTGAGCACGCCGACCCTGAGACTCGTACAGCAGCAGGTGCTCCAGCAAGATCACCTCCACAACCCATGGAGAAGCTGATGCAGGGCTCTGTCCATCTGGGGTCACATGGGCTTCTACTTGTCACCTCTATCTACTCAATCTCTATATCTTTGGGTGCCTGCAGCTGGGCCCATCAGGAGAGCTGGCAGTGCTCCCAAGGCTTGCCCCCATGATGGAGCAGCTCAGGCCCCCCGGACACATTCTCCAGGACTTCTTGCAGGGAGAACATACAGAAGGAAATATCTTCATAGGAGGCCCTGGCCCCACTCTCAAATAGACAGGCAAAGGCTAGGGCCATGCCAGGCACAGACCCAAGGGTCGCCAGGTCAGAGTACCCACTGGGGCCTTCGTAGATCACCCAAGGCTCCGTCCAGCTCTGAGGGTCCAGGGGCGACCGGCTCAGGTAGATGCCCATGCGGATCCGTGCTCTGTGCCCCGCTGGGTGGGAATACAGCAGCCATGTGGGCCTTTGTGGTGAGGCCACAGAGGGCAAGGGGAACATTGGGGCATAGGTTCCCCCATCTCCACCAAGCCCAGGCTCTAGGACAGGCTTCTCCTGGCTATCCCCCCAGTGCTGTGGGTGGCAGAAGGGCCCACTGAGGGACTCCTGGACTCCAGGACAGAGGTGGGGAGGGTTTAGGCCCTCTTCCCTGCTGGGGACCGGGGCTGAGAAGCCTATGATGCTACCCTGGCAGCCCCGGGCAGTCTCTGCCAGGGTGGGCACAAGCTCTGCAGGCAAGAAGGAGGTACCCCCATCAGGGCTGAGTGCCTGCACACGACTGCCCAGAGGACTTCGAGCATTGCAGTAGAGGAAACCCCCATCCACTGCGGCCAGCTGGCACTCGCCTGAACGCAGGTTGGGCACCAGGCCCCCACAGTGCCAGGTGCGGCCATGGTCATCACTGTAGATGGTGAAGGAATGGGGACTGGTCCAGCAGACCTTGCCAAAGCACTCCCGGCGGTCCACGCGATAAGTGTAGGCAGGCACCAGCAGGCGACCTGAGTGCAGCTGGACCCCGTGGCCTGGGCCCACAGCGAACGTGGCCCAGTCTGCAGAGAGGAGGCACACAGTGAGAGGCTACTGGAACCCCAGGAAGAGCAACCTGGCCTACACTAGAGGAAGGGACAGGGAGTTTAGCCAGTGCCACAGGCTGAACTCCAAGTGTGACCTGAGTTTCCGAGGCTGGACAAGCCTTGTGGGACTGTCCACAGAGGTCATGGAGCCCACGAGGCCAGGTGTGATTATGTCTGGGTGTGACTGGTGCTGGGGATGGAAATCAGGGCCTTGAATGCACTAAGCAAGTGCACAGCACCAAGCCCACAGCTCCAGCCTAGGCCAGGCTGTTGGGGTGCAGCATTCGGCTACCCCAAGTCAAGTGAATGGCCACAAGCGGTGCCTGGGGAGAGCAGGTAGGTGTGTGCAGACCTCACTACAGGTATCTGGGTCAGCCTTGCATCCTGCCTATGTCCATCCACACCATGATGCAGTGCCCATGTCCAGGGTTGGGTATCCAGAGCCCACAAGCAAGGGTCAGAGCAGCTGTGGACAGTCATGGGCAGTCAGCTCCTCCACTAAAGAGGGGACAACACAGGTGGGGAAAAGCTCAGGCCTCCAAGGCTCTGGGCTAGGCCCCTTCAGACCAGGTGAGGAAAGGCAAGAGAGAAAAGGAAGTGGTAAAGGAGATGGGGAGGCCGTTAGGTTTGGGGTATGAGAACTCCGTATTCACTACTCTCCTCTGCAGAGAGAAGTCCAAGAAGAGGACAGCGCCTTGAGAGCCCCTGGTAGTAGAGGCAAAAGACCAATGCAACCAGTCCCATCTTCCAGGAGGCCCTGGGACATGGGTGTGCAGTCACCTTTGGTGGAAAGCTGGGGATGGGAAGCAGATTGGAGAACCCCGATAGCCTGGATCTTCCAAAAGCCTTGGAGATCCTTGACAGCCCAGGCCTGGGCCGCCCCTGCCCAACACTGCTAAGCCCTGGTTGTCCCAGGCCATGCCCAGCCTGATCGGCTCGGGCACCTCCCCTACTCACCCCAGACCCCGCCCCTATCCGCCTCGGTCCCCACCCCCGCTACTCTACACCTCCCCTGGCCCCGCCCCCCTCCCGTCTGCCCCCCACCCCGCCTTCCTGCACAGTCCAGGCCTGGTCCACGTCCCTCACTCCCGCCCCATACCCCGCCTTCGCCCCGCCTCGGGCCCGGCCCCGCCTACTCTGCACCACCAACCCGCGTCCTAGTCCCAGGACCCTCAGTGGCCCTGGCCCCGGCCCACCTACCCTGCACGAGGGTGCCCAGTGTCTCCTCCGTGAGATCCCGCGCGCCTTCCCAGGTGAGGCCGGCGTCGCGACTGGTCACGCAGCAGAGGCGAGCCGCGTTCCTGCCGGTGGCAATCTGCACGGCCTCGGGCGTCTGGCCTAGCACGGCGATGAAGAAGAGGAAGACCGTCCCCGAGCCCGCGTCGAGCACCGGGCAAGGGTTCATGGAGCGGTGCTCCTCCAGGGAGGCCGTGTCCAGCACGCGGAGGGCGCCCCACTGTGGGAGAGGAGAGGGGCTGCCGTAGCACCCAGGGGCTGGCTTCCCCTCCCCCGCCGCGCCCCCGCCCCGTCCCCACTCGCCAGCACCTCACCCGCAGCGCCCTGCCTCACCCGCACCGCGCCAGCCGCCAGTGCTCCGCGCCGCAGCACCAGGCGATGAGCGTGGGCGTCGTCAGGGCTGCGCCGCTGCTCCGCAAAAGCCAGCAGCGTGGGCCCGGGTGGTACGGGCAGCAGTGCCGGCACGCGGTAGGTCAGGCCGGTCCGCTCACGCTGGAATAGCACGGTCCTCACAGGGACGCGGGGGGCACCCATGCTGTGCGAACAGGAGTCACGGCAGTTCAGGCCACCCCGGCTCTCGGTCCCCGCTGTGGCTGCCTGGGGGTCCTGCCCTGGCCCATTGCCCGAGGGTTGTGCACCCTGCCTCGCCTCTCTCCAGCCGTGCGATGCCCAGAAACTGCCAGCCTGTGTCTACAGAACCCAGCGGGAGGCTAGTCCAGGGCCCAGAGCTTCGGACAAGGCAGGGCTCAGTGTCCCACACAGCGGTAGGGGCATGATCCCAGGGAAGCCACACCAATCAATGTGCAGCACCACACGTACACACCACACATAGAAACCCAGAGGGCGCTCCAGAGGGTCTGCAGCAGAGGCCCCTCAACACATCCTCAGCCACAGACCAGCAGCCAGCTGCCCCTAATGGCTCCCCCACGGGCCTGAGAGCCAGGACAGTGCAGGGTACAGGACTGTAAGAGGATCCCAGTGGGCCAGGGAGGTCCTGACCCCAGCAGAGGGGAGCAGGACAGGGAGGGGAGATCACCCTGGGGACCCCTTTGATCCCTCTCTGTCTGGAGAGGAGGAAGCTGGGGAGAGCAAAGAGGTGGACCAGTGGGCAACTTTCGTGGGTGAGGGCCTCCCACTTCCTAAACCTTTGCAGGTCACTGTCCCCTCACCCACAGGACGAATCTTGCAGGGGACAGGCTCCCTATGATCAGCACCCTGCTAGGACAGCTCACTCCACACACAACCCCATCAGTAGGGCCCTGGCCTGAGGGGCACCCAAGAAACCTCCAAAGGAAGCAAGCCAGGAGTGTGGCTGCCTTCCAGGGGCAGCCCCAGCCGGAGCTCGCTCCCTCCCCAGTGAGCCACTGCATCAGTCACAGGTTGGACCTGCCAGGGGACCGTGCCCTCTGTACTGAGGCCAGTCAAACACTGGGGGAATAGGTGCAGTCCAGCGCAGGAAGGTGGGGAGGACCTGTGCTCTGGGCAGGGAGGGGGGTGCCCTTTGTGCAGGACACAGCTGTCAACCCTCAGCCACCACACCACCAGCCACGGATCACCCACCCACCCACACAGAGGGCACTGGCTGGACGCCGCGGCATGCATGAGACCTGTGAACCTCACAGGGGACCCAGGATGGAGACTGAGTCGGGGATGCACACTCACGTAAACAGGAACTGGCCTCACGGATGCTGAGGGCTGTGCCAACCACCTCCAGCCCCAACCCAGGTCCTCTGCCTCCACCACCTCTGCCCAGGCAGCACACTGGCCTCTGTCGACCCTACCACCAACTCTGCTTCTAGAGCACTTCCAGTCTCCTCAAAGGGCAATTGTGCCCAAGTGGGAGCAGGTGCGGGCTGCACGTGTTCCCAGGCAGAATGGCACAAGGAGACATCTCTTCACAGCTGGCCTGCTCCCCAGAGCCAGGGACTGTGGGAGGTGGGGGAGGCTGGTGTGTGCACAGACTGCAGAAGCAGGCACCAGGCCACCCCCAGCCTGGGAATGGAGAAAGAGAGATGACCCTCTAGAACCAGTGGTCACTCCTATTGCACACAGGGGAAACTGAGGCTGCCACATCTGAGAGGCACCCTTACCCAGGCTGACCTTCAGTTTCCCCAGCGCCTTGAAATTCTGGAGAGGGTGCAACAGTTTAGGGGGAGCAGCCCCTCAAACCCAACCTTGCTGTGAGGCCAGTTGCTCCACTGCAGGGCTTCTGCTTGTCCAGAACAGCTGTGTCACAGCACAAACTAGTGCCACCCCTCTCCTTGGGACACTGAGTCACAGAGGGGAAACTAAGTCCCAGAGGAGATGGGCACTACTGGACAACCTGTTCCTCTGGCAACTGGGCTCCAGGACAGTGGTGATGTATCAGGGTCCAGGCCCAGGACCACCAATCTCCTGCTCAAAGGTACAATGACAGAATAAAACACAGATGAGACATATATTTTAGTTACAAGGAGCACCGGGACAGTGCCAACATTAGGCCAAGGCCACGAGGCATGGTGTCTTTGGCTTTATTAGGTGTACAGCTTGACGGGATATGCTGGTGGGCTGCATGAAGCGGTGGGGATGAAGTGCTGATGCAGTCAAGGTTCAAGAATTGGGGAAAAATGTATTTTTGGGAAATCACATAGGAACAGATCATGGTTAACTGGTAACCTGATTGTCTGCTAACTGGATTACTGAGCTAGACAGAATTTGCATGAATGAAAGTCCTCAGCTGCCATGTGATCTTGCTTTGAGGTACCAGAACTTTACAGGCTGTTTGCTGGCCCCAGCTCTGGCCATTGGGTTAAAGATTAATCTGTCCCTAAGCCAGCTGGGGGCCTCGCCACAAGCCATGTAGGCCTAGGACAGACTCTCCATTTATTTTTATGCCAATTTATTAATATTAGTTATTGTTTGCTTGTATTGTGTCAAGTTGGTTCTCAGCAGTAATGGTCATCTGTGGCCCAACCCAGGGCACCCCTCACCCTTCGGACCTGCATGTATTTGGCCTCATTGGCTCATTGCAGGGCATGATCATGAAGCAGAGGGGCCTCTGCTTAGAACTTGGCAGAGGCCCTTGGGGATCTGTCCCCTCCAGCAGTATGTCCAGTCTTCACCTCTAGTGTCCTGGACACTGGCCAGCGGGAGAGCAGAACTGCAGCCCTTTCCCTCACAGAGGGTAACCTGCAGTGCCAGTTGCATAAAGTCATACAGGGGGACAGTCCCCAGCTTTGGGCCACACCATGTCCACATGCATCCACCATCTCATCTGCCCCAGGATTCAGTGTCACTCACCACATGGGCTGGGAAATCCTCCCATGGGAGCACCAAATGGGATCTTGACTGGAGGCTTCTTGGGGCCCATGCCAGTCTTTCATCTTGGAGGTGAGGAGCCACCCTGGGTGCTCTGTAGGGGAGTACGGGTGGGCTCAACCATCACCCCCAGGCACAGAAGCAGCCAGCAGGGACCCTGCAGGGCTGGGCTGAGCAGGGATGGGACCCTCCTGCCACTGTGGGCCCTAGTTGTGGGCGGGTGCCCTGCCCCAGGGCCCACTGTGTGGATTCAGGCTGGGCTCCCTCCATATCCCCCACCAGGCTGCAACACAACTTTCCATGTTGCCTCAGTAGGTCATCAAGCTCCAGTGGGAATAAGACCAAAGCCAGGCCTGGAGTGCAGAAAGACACAGCATCCAAAGGGTAGCATGTGGCCCAGGGAACAAGGAAGGCTTCCTCTGCCAGGGTTCAGGACAAGGGAGGGACCTGCCAACAATGGCCATGCTGTGAAGCACCAAGGGTACTCCGAGGTCAACAGGCCCTGTAGGTTGCAACTCCACATCACAGTTCCCAGCCTCACAGGACTCGGTGACCCATACCAACCCCAACTTCCTGAGCCTCTCAGGCAGCAGGGTGACCCCTACCTGGCACCAGCTGTCTCCAAGAGTTCCTGCCAGACTCACCCTCCTGTGTCTGTGGGGCACTCTTGAGCAGCCTAGGTCCCCTGACCTGGAGTTGCCACCACTTCTGAGATGTGGGACTGCAGCAAGGGGCTCTGGGAAACGAGACTGATTCACACCCATTTGGGCCCTCCTGCCCTGGCATCTTCTGCCAGGTCTAGTGCCCTCCCTTTGGAAGAGGGTCCCTGCTGACCTTGGCGTCTGGTTCATATGTGGCCTTCTTAAATAAGTGTCCTTGCACCCCTTAGACAACGAGGGTGAGTACTTCCTGGTATGAGGACCTGGTAAGCACCCAGATTTCCACAGAAGTTCCATTCTGCAAGGACTTTGAAGGCCTTCTCCAGAATTCTTTTTTGGTTCTGGACACCCAGCTTAATATTTTGGTCGAGAGGCATGCCTCATTTGTAAGTTCTTGGGAGTACCTTAGTTTGGTTTATTTTGCCATGGGTTATAAGTGATTTGATTCCTGAGCTATGCATAGTTTCCATGCCTAGAGTTCCAGCTACTTGGGAGGCTGAGGCAAGAGGATCACTTGAGTCCACAGATTGGAGTGCAATGTGGGCAATGTAACAAGACTCGTACACCACCCGCCTGCTTAGAAGCAAACAAATGAACAACCCAGCTATGAATGATTTGGCTCTTTCTTTCTCCTTCCTATATGTTTCTGAACATCTTCTGGGAGTGAAAATAACCATTCCAGACAGTTATTAAAAAGAAAATAACCACAAGATGGCCAGTGAAAAGCCACAGGCATGGCTGCCCCCAGCTATGAGTACCTGTCATCTCTGTTTGTGAAGATCTGATGACAGGCAGGCAAGATCGCCACAAGACAACTTCCGTGCAGCTAGGAAACCCAGTCATAGGTGACACCAACTAGGTCAAAGGACATCTATCAACTACAACAAATAAAATCCTGGGCTACAGATATTGATCAAAGCAAAATACCTTGCCCAATTTCTTAAAATTCACTGACAGGGATTGCAGGGTTTTCTCTAGTCTTGGGAGATGGATCAAAAGCAAAGTGGGATCCCAGAATTCTAAGGCATCCCACAAAGATCACCGCAGAACTCCAGCAGTTTGTGTGGTGATCCTTCCTCATACACAGTTTTTGGTGTTTAATTTTAAATCAGTGGGAAAAGATCATTCTTAAACTGCAACCCATGGTTAACATGTATAGACTACAGATTCTTTAACTGTGTTATTATTGTCATTATTGTTTTCTTACCTATTTTGGATCTGTTGACTTTTTCCTTATATTATAATTAAAGATGAAACAAAAAATAGAGCAAGCCTGATAAAGTCTCTGCTATGACATTTCAACCAAGATAAGGAAAAGAAAACAACTTCAAATTAATGATTGCAATTTACACAGCTCCGTGGCAATGTAGACACGGAGACAGCTCTCTCGAGATGGAAATCCAGTTTGCTTGGAGAACAGTGGCCCAGTCTGATAAAACAGTTTTGCCTTTTTCAAAAACCATCATGCCTAAGTCAAAATCTTGAGCACAGACCAATAATAAAAGACCTCTGTCCAGCACAAAAATTGCTTTGTCTACCACATGGACCAGAAAAACAAAAAATGAAAAACAGCAAATAATTTTTTAAAAACCATTTCTAACGTATTTCCTGCCTATGTTGATTAATCAAACACGTCATATCACCAGACCAAAAAGAGATAATTTTGTTGTTAAACTCAGAGTTGTTTAGAGAGTTGTTATGCCAGTAGGTCCTGGCTAAAGCACAAACATCTGGCAAGTACTTCCTGGTTTGAGTCTGAAAAAAGGAGGGGAAAGGGTAAAAGAGGCTTTTTTAAAAACAAAGCTGCTATGGGAACTACCTTACCCAAAAATCTGGTTCACAGCATTTTTTTTCAAATCCATTTTATTCCATGATAAATAGAAAAAAAAGAAAAAAAATACTAGACCAAAATTTCAAAGCATGTCAATCAGCGGGTAACAATGGTACATACATTGCACATTGTCATCCCAAATCATTCACCCAGAGCACAGGAATCTGCCTTCAGTTGTCCGAACACTAACAGTACAAATCTTTCTCTTCATCGAACTCAGAAAAATCAATAGTGTAACTATCTTAACTATTTTTATATACATATTCATACACATATACATGTGTTTTTTCTTTCAGCTTGTCACACTGATGAAACAATACAATGTTAGCGCACGTGTGTCTTACTTATTTCACTAATGAGTATGTTCTCAGGTTGCATCCATTTACGTATAAAAGTGTTCAGTTTATCATTCTTTATGGCTGAGTAGTACTCCATTGTATAAAAATACCACATCTTTTTTATCCATCCCTCAGTCCATGGGCATTGAGGTTGTTTCCAAGATCTGGCTATTATAAACTGTGCTGCTATAAACATGGGTGTACATATATCACTGTGGTATGTTGTTTTTAATTCTTTTGGGAATAAACCCAGAAGGGGAATAGCAGGGTTCAATGGGACCTCCAATCCTAGTTTTTGTGAGGAATCTCCACACTGATTTCCACAGTGGTTGCACCAGTCTGCATTCTCACCAACAGTGAAGGGTTCCATTTTCCCCCACATTCCCTCCAGCATTTGTTATTGGTTGATTTCTTGATACTAGCCATTCTTTCTGAGGTAGGTGAAATCTCAGTGTTGTTTTAATTTGCATCTCTCGAATGACCAGTGACACTGAACATTTTTTCACGTATTTATTTGCTGTTTGTATTTCTTCACCTGAGAAGTATGTATTCATCTCAGATGCCCATTTTTGGATTGGGTCTTTAAACTTGGCAGGACTGATTTTTGTCTGAGGTCTTTATATGTTCTTGATAGTAATCGTTTGAGGAACAGCTAGCAAACATTTTCTCCCACATTGTGGGTGGTCTCTTCACTCTGTTGGTTGTTTCTCTTGCTATGCAAAAGCTTTTCAGTAGGTTGAGATCCCATTTGTTGATTTTTTGTGATAGTTCCTGTGCAATCTGGGTTTTCTTCATAAAGTCATTGCTTACACCAATGTCTTCAAGAGTTTTAACTACTCTATCTTCCAACAGATTTAATGTTTCTGTTTTAATAATAAGATCTTTGATCCATTCTGATTTTAGCTTAGTACATGGTGAAAGATATGGGTCCAGGTTTAGTCTTTGGCATGTGTAGAGCCAGTTTTCCCAGCACCATTTATTAAAGAGGCTATCTTTCTTCCAATGAAAGTGTTTGTCACCTTTGTCAAAGATAAGGTAGCTTAGCATGTCTGCAGTTGTTCCTGCACCTTCTAATCTATTCCATTGATCTTCAGGTCTGTTTTTTTTTGTTTTGTTTTGTTTTGTTTTGTTTTGTTTTTGCCTGTACTGCACTGTTTTTGTGACAGTAGCTTTATAGCATAATTTCAAGCCAGGGATTTTCATGCTCCCTGTCTTATCTTTGTTGCCCAGGATTGCCTTTTCTATTCTAGGTCTCTTCTGGTTCCAGATGAATTTTCGGATTATTTTCTCTAATTCTGTGTGATATGCTATTGAAATTTTGATTGGGTTTGCATTGAATCTGTATAACAGTTTTGGAAGTATGGCCATTTTCACTATATTGATTCTTCCGACCCAAGAGCATGGGATATCTCTCCATTTTCTAATATCCTCTTCAATCTCCTTTTACAGAGTACTGTAGGTTTCAATGTAGAGGTATTTGTGTCCTTTGTTAGATTGATTCCTAGGTATTTCATTTTTGGGGGGTGCTATTATGAAAGGTGTTTCCCTGATTTCTCTCTCAGTGAGTTTGTTATTCATGTACTAGAAGGCTATTGATTTTTGAGTGTCAGCTACATTACTGAATTTGCTTATTTAACCCAGTAGTCTTTTGGTGGAGTTTTTGGGGTCTTCTAAGTAGAGTATCATGTCGTCTGCAAACAATGATAGTTTAACTTCTTCCTTTTCTATCTTTATTCCTTCTATTTCTTACTCTTGTCTAACTGCTCCAGCTAAAGTTTCCAGGACTATGTTGAGTAAGAGTGGAGACAGTGGACATCCTTGTCTTGTTCCTGACTTTAGAGTGAAAGCTTTCAGTGTTTGTCCATTTAGTGTGATGTTGGCTGTTGGTTTGTCATAGATGACCTTTATCAGATCGAGAGAAAGACCATCTATTCCAATTTTCTGTAGGGTTTTTATTATGAATGGGTGCAGGACTTTGCCAAAAGCTTTTTCTGCATCTATTGAGATGATCATATGATTTTTGACCTTAGTTCTGTTTATATGGAATATTACATTTATAGATTTATGTATATCAAACCACCCCTGCATTCCTGGGATGAATCTCACTTGATTATGGTGAAAAATCATTTTGACGATTTGCTGCAGTCTGTTTGTCAGTGTCTTATTGAGGATTTTTGCATCAATGTTCATTAGGGAGATTGACCTGTAATTCTCTTTTGTAGTTGGGGCCTTCTCTGGTTTTGGAATCAGAGTAATGCTTGCTTCTAGGAATCAAATTGGGAGTATTGCTTCCCTTTCAAATTCATTAAAGTGTTTGAGAAGTAGTGGTGTTAATTCTTCCTAAATTTCTTGTGGTATTCAGCAGTGAATCCATCAGGGTCTGGGCTTTTCTTTGTTGATAGGTTTTTAATTACATCTTTAATTTCATTGATTGAGATTGTTTTATTTAGGATTTTTATATCTTCTTGATTCAGCTTTGGTAATTCATATGTATCTAGGAATTTGTCCATTTCTTCTGTATTTTCCATCTTATTAGAATACAAGTTTTCAAAGTAGGTAAACATGATTTTCTGGATTTCTGCTGGATCTGTTTTGATTTTGCCCTTTTCACTCTTTATTGCATGAATTTGAGTCTTTTCTTTCATTTTTTTTAATCAGGTTGGCTAAGGGTTTGTCAATTTTATTTAATCTTTCAAAGAACCAACTCTTCGATTCATTGATTCTTTGTCTTATTTTTTTAGTCTCCAGTGTGTTAATTTCTGCTCTGATCTTTATAATTTCCTCCCTTGTACAAGTTTTTGGTTTAGCTTGCTCTTCTTTTTGTAGAAGTTTGAGGCTCAACAATAAGTTGTTTATATGTGCTTGCTCTGTTTTCCTGATATGGATATTCACTGCTATAAATTTCCCTCTTAAAACTGCTTTTATTGTGTTCCACACGTTCTGGTATGCTGTATTGTCATTATCATTCAACTGAAAAATTGTCTAATTTCTCCTTTAATTTCATCTGTGACCCATTGTTTGTTCAGTAGGGTGCTATTTAATTTCCATGTATTGATGAAGTTCTTGTGGTTTCATTTGGTGTGGATTTCCAATTTCATTGCACTGTGATCTGATAGTATGCATGGGATAATTTCAATTCCTTTATATTTACTTAGACATGTTCAATGAGACAGTATATGGTCTATTTTGGAGAATGTCCCGTGTGCAGCTGACAAGAATGTGTATTCTGATGTTGTGGGGTGGAATACTCTATAGACATCTACTAAGTCCATTTGCTGAAAAGTTTGATTCAGTTCTAATATTTCATTATCGATTTTTTGTCTGGTTGATCTGTCTTTTTGTGACAGTGGAGTGTTGAGGTCTCCCAATACAATTGTATTAGGGTTTACTTGATTTTTCATGTCCATTAGTAATTGTTTTATATAGCTGTGTACACTGGTATTTGTTACATATATATTTATGATTGTTATCTCTTCCTCTTGGATCATTCCCTTTCCAAGGATGTAGTGACCTTCTTTATCTCTCTTAACCAGTCTTGGCTTGAAATTCACTTTGTCTACAAATAAAATAGCTACCCCTGCTTTTTTTTTTTTTTTTTGGTTCCTGTCACATGGAGTATTGTTTTCCATCCTTTGACTTTCAGTCTATGAATTTCTTTTTGAATTAAATGTGTTTCTTGTATACAGCATATTGTCGGATCTTTCTTCTTGATCCATTTTGAAAGTCTGTCTTTTGACTGGTGAATTGAGACCATTAATGTTGATGGTTATAACTGATATGTATTGACTTATCCTTCTCATGTTATTTTCCTGCTGTTGGTTCCCTCCCCCTCTTTTTTTCCCTTCCCTCTAATTGTTTGCTTTGCCTGGTAGATTCCTTCTGTTGAGGTTCATGGAGCTGTAGTCCTTATTATCCTTTCTAAAATGTCCTCCAGAACATTTTGGAGTGCTGGTTTGATGATCATAAATTTCCTCAGATGTTCTTTATCATGGAAGTATCTTATTTCTCCATCAATTTTGAAAGATAGTTTTGCAGGATACATCAGTCTGGGTTGAAAGTTGTTTTCCTTTAGAACTTGGTGTACTTCATTCCAAGCTCTCCTTGACTTGAGAGTTTGTACTGAGAAACCAGCTGTGATTCTGATGGGCTTTCCTTTATAGGTGATTTGTTTCTTTTCCTTGACAGCTTTTAAGATTTTATTCTTGTGTTGAATTTCTGGAATCTTGATTATGATATGCTTGGATATGGATGTTTTTTGATCATTGCTAATTGGAGTTCTATATGCCTCACTTATTTGTATGTCAGATTCTTTTTCTCTACCAGGAATGTTTTCTTTCATAATGTCTGTGAGCATACTTTTAATGTCATTTGTGGTATCTCCTGCTTGTTAATTGACTCCAATCAATCTTAAATTATTCCTCTTTGTCTCATCAAGCAGCTGCTGGATTGATTTCTCATGGTCCCTTGCTAATTTAGAGAAACATTTCTTTTCCTGGTTGCTAACTGCAAGCCTGTCTTCAATATCTGAGATCCTACCCTCACATTGGCCTAATCTGCTTTGAATACTTTCAATGGAGATTTTATTCTCCAGGATATCTGCTTGAATCTGCTTTACAGATTCCATTTCTTTCCTATGCTGTGCTTCCATAATTTGCTTAAGGTCATCCATTTTTTTGTCTGTGTCTGTTCTAACATTGCTAAGCATGGTGTATATTTTGGTAATCTCTGTAGTTATTTGAGAGATTATTTCTGATTTCATTTTTTCCAGAGACTCATTCAATTGCTTTATTGTTACCACTTCAGAGAAACCTGGTGGGGGGCTTTCAGATTGCCCCACCTCACTGCCCCTGTGTTTGCCTTTGGTGAACTGGATGTCTGGGGTTGCATCTTGTTTAAGTGTCTTCTCATTTCTTTTCTTTTTTAGTTTAATTCCTGGGGTGATGCTTGTAAGTTGCCTCTGGTGGGTTGCTTTATTGGTAGTATTTAGGACACTGAGGTGATGATTATTTCTGTGAGGTATCTTCTTGCATAGCTGGTGTTTGGGTTTTTAGTCTGATGGAAGATCTTATCTCTTCAGCTTGTTGGAGATGAGAAGTTGTTGTCCATTTGGCCTAGTCCCTGGTTCTTTGGCACTGTGCCACAGTATTTTCTGTGACCGTTAGTTAACCTCAGTCATGAATTATCAGAGCCAACAGCTGTTTAGAACAATTATGTCAATTTTGGCTATAGTGGTACCAATAGCATCAAACATGGCCTATAAAACAACAAACTGAGCTAACCCTTAATTTGCAACTTTTAACTGTATGAACTAGATTTGTGATTATATAACAAAATGTAAAACCAAGCAGATAATTATATGCAATATGTAAGTCTGTAATGTGTCAATTTTGCCCTTGGGGTTAAATTTTAAAATGAATTAAGGAGAAAATAGAGAAGTTAAAAAAAAAAGAGAAAGAGATTACAAGTAAGGTTGGAGGACAAAGATGGATCCTGCCAACTTGGGGAAACTGGTGCAGAAGACTGAAGGAAAAGATAGGTGGAAGAGACAAAAGGTAGAACAGAACAGAAACACACCCACAAAGAAGTTAGTAACCACTCTCACACTCATTTAAAAAAACAATGAAGACAACGATAAATAAAAAACAGACTGAATAAAACAAAACAAAACAAACAAACAAGAAAAGAAAAAAGAAAACAAAAACAAAAGCAAATAGTCCAGTACCAAGATTCTGTCTGGGTTCACTAGTAGACAGCCTGTGAAGTCAGAGTCTTGAATCATGCCACTATATCCCAGTAAGCCAGTCATTACTTTATGGCAGAGTAGTAGACAACCTTAGCAGGTCTGCCCAAGACCAGACCCATTGGACTTGCCATGGTCCAAGCAATTTACACGGGTCTATGCCAAGCTAGGAGCTGCTGGAGGAAGCTAACAACAGTTCTGGTTCTGGGCTTACCTGGTACAACTCCAAAATGGCTCCCGGTCAATCACTCTCTCCTGTGAGAGGACTGAGTTCTCTGCACTCACCACCAGCCAGTGCAGTCCTCCAGGTCCACCACTCCCCTCCACTGCCACTTCTCTCCACAGAGCCAGCCACCACCATCACTGTGACCATGCATCCCTAGGTTCCAACAGCTCCACTCACACAGTGAGTCCAGTTCTGGGCAAAGGTGCAACCAGCTACTGCCTTCTTCATTGAAGTTTTTCTTTTTACTCTCTCTGTGGACTTCAATTCACACTTGAGATTCTTCCTGGGTCCAGGAGACCCACTTACTTCTTTCTTGTCTTCTTCACAATGCTATATTCTAGTCTCTGGACAGTGACTCTCAGAGAGGCTGTTTTCACTGCCGCTTACTGCTCTGCCATCTTCCCAGAAGTCCAGCCTACTTAAGATTACCTGTTACCAGAGCAAATGAAAACCCTGAAGTTTAATTTCTTGACAGGTGACCTTAACACTTTGTCAGAGGCATAACCAGTCTCTGTTGTGGCTTCTCTCTTGGGATGGATGTGCTCATTGCCTGCAGCTTTCCTCAGCACACTTTCCACGTTCCTGGCTTCTACAACTTCCTGTAGTCTCCACTGTGCTCTCAGCTTCACTCACAGCTTTATGCACTGCACTCTCAGGGGCACACTGCCTGGACTAAACCTGTTGAAATCTGGGTAGAAGTCTCCCTGACTCTGCAACTCTTGCATACCATGTATCTGTAAATCCGGCATTATGTGAATAATCCTATGGTCTGTCATCAGCTAGAACAAAAGCCAGGTCACGTTGAATTATCTGAGTGCCTAGATGGCTGAATGCTGTGAACTGAATCCCAGGAAAACAATTTCCTAGGCAGCCTTTCTCAAAGCAAAGTCTTTCACCTTCAGAGTTCACATCTTCCCACAACTTGCCTGAGGTGCTGGACATTGAACAACAGAATTTAATATTTGCTTTCCATGGTTTCAGTCTGGTTGTAGACTGATTTCTTTCTACCCACTAATTTCTCCCTTTTGGAATGACACTATTTGCAACTCACTCTATGTCAAAAATGTTTAACTTTCTTTTTTATTCCTACAAGGGCTCATAGCTAAGAGTTTGCCTTGAGTCTCAAAGGAAACTTTGGACTTGGACTTTTCAGCAATCATGGAACTGTTAGGACTTTTGCAACTCCTAGAAATGAACTGAATGCATTTTGCATAATGAGTTGTGCATGAGTCGTTGGGGTCAGGAACAGAATGTTTTGGTTTAGATCAAGAATATTCCACAAAGTCTCATGCACTCATAGGTGGGGCTTTTGGAAAGCGATTGAATCGTGGAGGTGATAAAGCCCACTTGCTGTAGCAGGTGGGGTCTGGTCAGAGGAGGTGGGTCCCTGGGACTGTGGTCTAGAAAGGTGAACCTCCCTCTCTGACTCATCCCTTCTTTCTGCTTCCGGGCCACCATGATGTGAGTCACTTTCCTCTACCCAGTGGAGAAGGGTTCCTTTTTCCCCACAGTCCCTCCAGCATTTGCTATTGGTTGATTTCTTGATACTATCAAAATTGGGAAAAATATCTTAGCCAACTCTCCCTCAAACAAAGGACTTCTATCTAAAGCATATAAAGAATTAATGAAAATCAGGCCCCTAAAATTCAAAGACCAATCCAAAAATAGGCATCTGAGATGAATACACACTTCTCAAATGAAGAAATACAAATGGCAAATAAATGTATGAAAAAATGTTCAACATCAATGGTCATTCGGGTAATAGAAATTAAAACAATACTGAGATTTCATCTCACCCTAGAAAGAATGCCAAGATCAAGAAATCAACCAATAGCAAATGCTGGAGAGGCTGTGGGGAAAAAGGAACTCTTCTCCACTGTTGGTGGGAGTGTAGACTGGTGCAACCACTGTGGAAGTCAGTGTGGAGAGTCCTCAAAAAGCTAGGATTAGAGATTCCATTTGACCCAACTATCCCACTTCTGAGCATTTTCCCAGAAGAATTGAAAACATCGTACCACAGCGATATATGTGCACCCATGTTTATAGCAACACAATTTGTAATACCCAAATCTTGGAAACAAACCAAGTGCCTATCAATCAAGGAACAGATAAAAAAGATGTGGTACTTTATACAATGGAGTACTACTCAGCTGTAAAGAAAGATTGCATCGAGATCTTTATAAGTAAATGGACATGACTTGAGACCATATTCATAAGTGAAATAAATTAAACTCACATGTGTAAATACCATATTGTCTCCCTAGTGTAAGAAACTGAAAAAGTATATACGATCCAAAATCTACAATAAACACTGCGTAAGGGTAAGAAACTACTCAAAGAGGAAAAGTAATTGGGATAGGGGAAAAGAGGAAAGAAGGAAGGAAAAAGGAAAAATACATAAATTTGTATAAATTTATACATAAGATAGCTAAAATGACTATACTACTAAATGTATTAGTTATTGGAAAAGAACAATTAATATGATTAGATCAATTTTACATGTCTGTGTCTGTTAATCTAAACAATGCTTTTGAAGGTATCGATATGCAATATTACAGCCGTTGCCAAATTCCTATCATCTTGGTTTGTAAACCTATAATGTTATTATATTGGATTTGTTGTTGTTATTTGTCTGTCTCTTTTGCGTTTTGTTTTTATTTTCCCTGTCTTTTTTCTCTAAAAAAACAAAAAACAAAAAAAACTCTATGGCTGGGGATGTAGCTCAGCAGCATAAGCACCAGCCTGGCAAGCACAAACTCCTGAGTTTGATTCCCAGCACCAAAAAAATAAATAAATAAAACCAAAATCTAATTCTCCACATTTAAAGCAACAAGGTTTCCTGAACGATTAGCTGTGCTTAAGAAAAACCCAAGAAGTTTTGATTTTAATCTACAGTCCATGTAACTCTTCAGCTGCCTTCCACACAGCGCTTCCAGTTCTCCAGCGTCCACTGAGTTGGTGACTGTGCCTGGCCCCAGCCAGCTCCTGGGCTTCCTCCTGGGTCTGACCTAGCCATTGTGCCTGATGCTAACACGCCTGGCCTGGAGGCCTGCACAATACAGTTCTTTGCTCTT